>BQNB010054941.1:0-38661 GCA_026074375.1 Tanacetum coccineum
GCTTCTCGGTAACTCTTCAAAGAGAAAAACGCATAAAGGAGCGGAGGAGTAGGAAAGCGCGAAGCTATTAAAAACCTTTCTCTTTTAGGGTCGTAGTTCCTAGGAACAACCCGCCTTATACCCCTTTTAGAGTTTGTTTAACTTTAAAAGGTGAACCGTACCTCGCGAGAGACACAAAAGGTAAGTTTTTGATCTTTGGTTCGGGAACTTATTAATGATAATACTTCAATTGAAAGTATTATATTGATGGTGAATTTTATTTCTTTTTATGGATAATTTTTTAATTTTTTGATTCTTTTTATTATATATATACTAATAAAAGAAAAATCTTTTTGTATTTTTTTATATGAAAATAAACAAAATAACTTCACACGGAAGGATCTTTAAACACAAATTGTCAAACGGCTCAATAATCGTATACAATCCTCCCCGGCAGCGGCGCCAAAAATTGACAAACTCTTGATCAACCCTTTTTTAAATATATATATAAATAAATATATAAAATATACTTATGAATATATAATATAAGGGATAAGAATCAAAAATATCTCAATGTAGTAATCCGGGAGTATGATTCCCGGGTCGTTATCCCCAACGAGGAATGCAATTGAAAGTCGAGAGTCGTTTTGATAATTGATGCTTGAATGGAACAAGATTATGATGGGTTTTCTAAAACTATGGGAAATTTAAGGCAATTTAAAACTAAAATCAATTAAAACAACACAACTTAAATTAAAAACGCAAAACGGGACCTAAAAACCCTAAATTATCAAAATTAAGTTCTAAAATAATATTTTTGAATTTTTTAAATCTAAATTGACTAAAATGCTAGAACAAAGAAAACTAGACCAAAAACGGAAGTGACAAGGGCTTAAAAACACTAAAAACGTGAACGAGATTCAATCCCGCTCTTTAAAAAACAAAATTTTGTAATTTTAACCCTACAAAAGCAAATCTAATTTTCTTAAGTCCTAAATGTTAAAAGAGAATTTTCTAAAAAAGAATTATATTTTTTTGATTATTTTTCTATTTTTTATGATTTTTTTAAGTTTATAACAAAATTAATTCACGAAAAATATAAAAATTTAAGCTAAAAATTTTAAAAAATTAAACTTTGTAAACCTAAATCTATTTAATCTAAATCTAAAAACTATTTTTTTGTATTTTCTGAATTAATTTACTATTTTTAAATGATTTTCAAAAATATTAAACTTCAAAAATTAAAGAAAAATAACTAATTAAGTTGGAAAAATCTAAAAAAATGCAGGAAAGTCCTAAAAGTTATAAAGATCCTCGGAAAAATAAGCTGGTTAAGCCAGCTTATCGAATAAGCTCTAAAAAGCTACAAATAAGCTGCGAACTGGCTCACCTGGGATTTGCCCCAACTCCCAAATGTTTTAAGTTTAGTGCAAGTTCTAACGGAAAAGTGCCAAGGGCGCTAGTGGTAGTGAGTGTGTGTTGCAAAAACGTTTGGTGAGTAGGGGTGAGGTCCCGGGTTCGAGCCTTGCTCACCTGGGATTTCCCCCCAACTCCTAAATGTTTTTTAAAAGCCATTTTTTACAATTTTGAAAAGATTAAAAAGAAGCACGTTTATAAAAAAACACTTTTTTTATAAGCCATGAATAAGCACTAAAATAAGCTAAATAAGGGACAGAATAAACTAAACTTTACTAAACCTTAAAATGCTAACTATTTGGCTAATTTAAGCACTAAAAAGCAAATGAAAATTCAAAATAAGCTAAGACAAATAATAAGCTATATCTAAAAAGCAGTTAAGAAAAAAAATAAGCAACTACAATAAGCTAGAAAGACATAATTCTTAAAAAGCTATAAAACTTAAGAATTTTAAGCTAAATTGCAAATAAGCTCAAATAAGCTCTAAACTAAAGGAAATAAGCTAAAGTGGTCATAAAATAACCTAATAAGATATACTAAACCTAGAATAAGCAAATGCAATAAGCTAATAAGCCTAAATAAGCAAATAGCTTTTTGGCCAAAACTGATAAGCAAAAAGGCCAAAAGGGACTTTTCTAGCTTAAAAATAAGTTAGCAAAGGGATCCTTATGGCTTAGTGGCTTATACCACTAAGAATAATGGCCAAAAAGCTACAATAAACAACAAAGAAAAAGCAGTTTGAAATTAAAATAAGCACTTAAAAAGCTTCACAAAAAAGCTATCTCACACTGTTTTGACACTCGGACAAATTTTTACAAACTTTTGTAATCTTAACAAAACACCAATTTTGAGCTTAAAAATAAGCAACTAAACAGATCCTTATGACTATATAACCTAAAACAGATTAAGCTTTGACCTCAAAGAGCTTATATCAACATTCAAAAGAGAGTTTGAAATTCAGAATAAGCCACAATAAGCATTTGAAAAAGCATTTTCTCAAACTTTTCAATACTTAGCAAATTTTTGACAGTTTAAGCAAAACACAAAACTAACAAATGCAGGCCTATGACCTTTGTTCCTAACCTGTTTTAGCACTTAGACAAACTCAAAAACATCACAAAATCTCAATAGCACAAACGCACATCAAAATAAGCTAATTAAAATAAGCTTTTAAACTACAGATTCAAACCACAAATTCTTAAGCTTAAAAATGAGATATTTAACACTTAAAAATTTAAACAAACTAAATTTTTGGACTAATTTAAGCTAAACATAAAACTGGACGCCAAAGAGTAAAAACTCATTTTGACCCATTTTGACCTTCAAAATCAGTTAAACCAAACACCCTTTTAAACTCTTAAATGCTTTTTTAACTTGAAAACTTAAATCTTTTATAAACAACCCCTTAAGACTAGATATCTAACAAGCATAATAAGCAATATTAAGAATATTTAAACAACCAATAAGCAATCAAATAAGCTAAAACAGATTGTGCTAGTTTATAAGTTATTTTAAGACAGATTATATGAAAACTCAAACAAATGGTTTCTAAACAATAAAACAAGCATAATAAGCATTAAACATCATAAGAAAACACAAATAAGCAAATATAAGCAGACAATAAGCACAAATAAGCAATTGAATAGTAAATAAGCTAAAATGGAAAAATGAAACTTTCAAAGGCCCTTTCTCAAAACAGGGCAAATGAGCTCAAAAGAGCTTATCTACTAGCTCTAGCTTATCAAAGATAAGCTAGTAGTGTCCATAAGCCCATCCAAATTTGGCTTATCATCCAAAAATCTTTTTGAGTGATTTTTGTTAAAATAAACTTAAACCTTACAAACTATGAAAGAGTTTTGTAAGACTTAAGTAACAGCTTAAGAATGTTGTAAAAAGAGCTTTTGTGAATCATCAAACACTTTAACTTAAAAACAAGGTAAAACATAAAAACTTTAATCTTTCATTAAACTTAAAATCATTACAAGGCTTTTAAGAAAACATTACAATAGAAAAAAACTTAAATTATAAGCTGAAAACTAAAAAGCTAGGTGTGAACAATAGCTTACAAAGGACCTATTTATACTAAGCTATTGAAGGTTCTAGGATGTGTGTTTCTTTTATGAGGAGAACTAAAATGTGCTTCTTGTGTGAGTGTCTTCAAATTCTCATATTGGCCGTCCAAATTGAGTGCTCCTCTTGTTCTTTAATCTTAGCCATCAAATCTTTGTCTTCTACCTTGGACGAAATGGGGTTAAATTGTGGATTGCAGGTCAGTAGAGGGATATGTGTTATTATAAAAGGTGTTGGTCGATATGGGGGAGAAGAATGGGGGTTGATGTTTGTTTGAGTAGTGAGGACAAGGGACACTATCCATGGTAGATGATAAATAGTGTTCCGTATATTTGAAGATTTGGGAAATGAAAGAAAGGTCCTGAAAGTGTATAATTTGATGACAACCACAAGTTTGTATTTTTCAATTTTGGCCTTTTGTTTGTAAATGGTGCACGTTAGTCCTTTTGAGGACTAACAGGGTTAAGTTTAAGAGGGAAGGGATTAATGGGGTGTTATAAAGGGTGATGGTGGGCTAGTTGTTGGGCCGGGGTATGGTTTAAAAGGACTTGGGTCTTTTAGAAGGCTTAAGGCTTATAAGGATATAAGTGGGTTGACTTGGGCCCACTAGGTGGGTATAGGTGGGCCCACTTTTGGCAATTTAGGTTTTCGGGTTCGGTTTTTGATGCTCTTTCCAATGCCACTTCTCGGGGTTGACTTTGACTTTGACTTTTTCATTGACTTTGACTTGGTCTTTTTGACTTCTCATGGTCTTTCTGTTCTCATGCTTGGTTTTGTCGTTTTGGCTTCGATGTTTGTCCTTTTCTTGGATGTCCGTTACCTGCATAATACAAATGTAAAACATACAAATACAATGTATTTTTGGTACGTTTTTAGTCATTTAAGACTAATTTTAGTGGTCAAAGGTATGTGTAATTAAACACATACCAGGTAATCAGGGTATAGTAATTTTGATATATGTCTTCGGGTCTTCTGTCATGTTGGGTAAGTGTGGGCTGTCTAAATGCTGACACCCTCTCAAGTATCTTGGACTTTAGTGCCAGTCCAGAACCCTGTCTGACCTCAAACGTATTGTATACATCACCCTCCTCTAATGCTAACTCACGGCACCTCAACGCTCTATATCCAAGTCCTAAAGGCGAGCTCATAGTCATCCCTATAACTGGAGCTGCCTGCTGCTGACCCCCAGGCACAGCCTCCTCATCCTCCTCTAAACCAAGTCTATCACTCTCTACAGTATGACCATCGTCGTCTATACCACGACTCTTATCATCTAAACCATAACCCTCATCATCATACGGGAGCCCACGACACTCGCATGTTAAACACCTTGTCTCCACGCAGGATATCTCCTCCTCTGTTCAGTAGGACCCCCGTCCTCTGCGTCTCACTCTTATTGTCAGATCATACTTCCTCTATCTCCTATCTCCTCTCATAACTATCCTCTACTAACTCAGACGTACCATGATACCTCTTCCACGAGGAAGGTCTGGTCGCCACCCTATGTAACTCTCTAGTGATAATACCAGAAAACCTCTTACGTCCGCTTGTCCTCAGTACATAGCTAGCCACCCCTACCATAACTTCATCTCTTTCATAATATCACATCTAATCATATAATACTCTGCAACTATCCCCACCTAGCAGAGATACTAGATGCATAGTCTAGTGTATCTAACGTCTCCCTACACGGTTATTCGTAATCTTCTCTATAAAGATTGTAGTACTATTATTAGATTGCCTGACTGATCAGCAAAATGTGGCGCGATACTCCCAGTTAATATGTATCTCATAGACGTTAATCCTATACAGAGTAAGTACAATTACTCTACTCCCGCTCACTGATGTCACATAGAATATACAAGTGATCTTTGTCTCGATATCTAGACTCGTGTAATGTGTCGGGTTGAGACACAGAGCCTAGATAGAACCATGACAGTTGATGCAGAATCACCCACTCCATTTGTGTTAGTGAGTGTCGAAACAGTGCATATTCAGGTTCTAGGTTGATAAGGTACACTCCACGGAAGTAGTTGCTCGATGCTCTATTCAGATACTCCCTGCTCACTGGGAGACTACTTGTGTCCTGGCTAAGTGTGATCGTTTAGTATACTCGCACTCTCCCCCCCATGTGGCGGTCTAAGGTCATAGGCCTGCATTTGTTAGTTTTGTGTTTTGCCAAAACTGTCAAAAAGTGCTAAGTGTTGAAAATTTTGAGAAATGACATTTTCAATTGCTTATTGTGGCTTATCCTGAATTTCAAACTCTCTTTTGATTGTTGATATAAACTCTTTGAGGTTAAAGCTTTATCTGTTTGTAGGTTATATAGTCATAAGGATCTGTTTGTTTGCTTATTTTTAAGCTCAAAAGTGGTGATTTGTTAATATTGCAAAAGTTTGTAAAAATTTGTCTAAGTGTTGAATCTGTGTGAGATGCCTTTTTCATGAAGCTTTTTAAGTGCTTATCTGAATTTCAAAATGCTTTTTCATTGTTTCTTATTGTAGCTTTTTGGCCATTCTTCTTAGTGGTATAAGCCACTAAGCCACAAGGATCCTTTTGCTACCTTATTTATAAGCTAGAAAAGTTCATCTTGGCCTTTTTGCTTATCAATTTTGGCCAAAAAGCTATTTGCTTATTTAGGCTTATTAGCTTATTTCTTTCAGTTTAGAGCTTATTTTAGCTTATTTGCCTTTTAGCTTAGAATTTTTAAGTTTTATAGCTTATTGATTAATCTGTCTTTCTAGCTTATTTTGCTTGCTTAATTTTGCTCTTAAATTCTTTTTAGATATAGCTTAAGTTCCTGTCTTAGCTTATTTTGAGTTTGCATTGCTTATTAGTGCGAAAAGTTCTAAACAGTTAGCCATTTAAGTGTATTAGTATACTTAGCTTATTCTGTCAACCTTTAACAGCTTATTTTGTGCTTATTTTTGATTTATAAAAAATTGCTTTTGTAAAAATTGCTTATTTAGTGCTTTTCTAAAAAGTTGTAAAAAAATGGAAAACAAAAACGTTTGGGGTTAGGGGAAGTCCCAGGTGAGCAAGTCTCAAACCCGGGACCTCTACCCTTATCACCAAACGTTTTACACAACACACGCACTACCAACTCTCCCTTGGGTCTTTTTCGGTTTATGTTTGCACAATTAATTCTTTATAGTAGTTTTAGCAAGTTTGGTTTATAAGCCGTTTTTGGCTTATTTCACGGCTTATTTGATAAGCTGTTTTCACCAGCTTATATTTATTAAATTCCTCATTGTTCAATGCACTTTTGCTAAATTTTTTAGATTTTTATTAAATAGTTTAGTAATTTTAAACATTTAATTTCATTTAAATCGTTTTTAATTCATAAAAAATTATAAAAAAAGTCAAAAAAATATAATTCTTTTTTAGAAAATTTTCTTTTAACATTTAGAACCTAGGAAAATTAGATTTGCTTTCGTAGGGTTAAAATTGCAAAATTTGGTTTTTTAAAGAACGGGATTGTATCCCGTTCATGTTTTTAGTGTTTTTAAGCCCTAGTCACTTCCGTTTTTGGTCTAGTTTTCTTTGTTTTAGCATTTTAGTCAATTAAGACTTATAAAAACCAAAAAGATTATTTTAGGACTTAATTTTGATAATTTAGGGTTTTTAGGTCCCGTTTAGGATTCCCGTTTTTAGGTAAAATTTGTCTTACCTTAATTGTTTTTAAGTTTTTGCCTTAATTTTCCCGTAGTTTTAGATAACCAATCATAATCTTGTTCCATTCAAGCATCGATTCTCAAAACGCCTCTCGACTTTCAATTACATTCCTCGTTGGGGATAACGACCCGGGAATCATACTTCCGGTTTACTACATTGAGAGATTTTTTATTCTTATCCATATTTATATATTTATAAGTATATTATTTTATATTTATATTTATATTTTAAAGGGTATAATCAATTTCAATCAGTTTTTGGCGCCATTGTCGGGGATGATTGTATACGATTGTTGAGCTGTTTGACAATTTGTGTTTGAAGATCCTTCCGTGTGAAGTTATTTTGTTTATTTTCATATAAAAAATATACAATTTTTTTTTCTTTTATTAGTATATATATAATATTAAAAAAATCAAAAATTTAAAAACATTGTCCATAAAAAAGAAATAAAATTCACCATCAATATAATACTTTCAATTGAAGTATTATCATTAATAAGTTCCCGAACCAAAGATTTAAAACTTACCTTTTGTGTCTCTCGCGAGGTACGGTTCACCTTTGAAAGTTAAACAAACTCTAAGAGGGGTATAAGGCGGGTTGTTCCTAGGAACTACGGCCCTAAAGGAGAAAGGTTTTTAATAGCCTCGTGCTTTCCTAATCCTCTGCTCCTTTGTGCGTTTTTCTCTTCGAAGAGTTACCGAGAAGCGAGTTGATTATTAGGTTTAAGTGTCTTATCTCATTGTCCGTTATTCAAATATATTGTGAATACATTGTTGAAAAACTAAAAAAATTAAAAAAAAAAGAAAAAGAAAAAAAATTAGTATAAATTTTCTTTTTACATTTTAGTGCATGCGCACTCGTTCTCAATCTCGTATTTCTAACCGTCAACAACAACAAGTCAACCCGACTTTTGTTGAACCATTTAATCTTGTGGAACCAATTTAAAATCAAGCTCATCCCGTAGTTACGATGGCCGATAATCGTACTATGGCTCAATTGCTCGAAGCACCCACCGAGGGTTACGAGGATGCCATCGTTGTTCCCGAGATCACCGCGGACAACTTTAAGCTTAAGCACGGTTTGCTTACCCTCGTTCAAAACAAACAATTTTTCGGACATGACAAAGAAGACCCTCATGCTCACATTCGTTATTTCAACAAGATCACTTCTACGATGAAGTTCCCGAACGTCCCGAGTACGTCGGTTAAGCTTATGCTTTTCCCATTTTCCCTCGAGGGTGCCGCCCGGATTTGGCTTGAAAAAGAACCCCCTCGGTCGATTCTTACATGGGATGATCTTGTTTCGAAATTCATCAACAAATTCTTCCCTCCTTCTAAAACAACAAATCTTCGAAATGAAATCACGAGATTTCAACAACGATTTGATGAAACTTTTTACGAGGCATGGGACCGATTTAATGATCTTCTTCGGGCATGCCCACATCATGGATTTTCGGAATTACATCAACTCGATACTTTCTACAATGCTTTGAACTCTAATGATCAAGATTCGTTGAATTCCGCCGCGGGTGGTAACTTTTTGGATAAAATGCCTCGGGATTGCCTAAGAATCATCGAGAGCAAATCCAAAGTTCGTAATTCACGTAACAAACCGGTTGTTGCCAAAGTGAGTGCGAGCAGTTCTACCCTCGGTATTTCTCCCGATGTTGCCGAACTTAAAGATATGGTGAAAGCTTTACTTCTCGATAAGAAATCCCAAGCTCCCGCTCCCGTAAAAGCGGTCGAGGAAAGTTGTGTTACTTGCGGTGGTGCTCATTCTTACCGAAATTGTCCCGCCACCGATGGCAACGTTTATCGTGACAATATTCAAGAGTACGTCTCTCAAGCCACCGCAACTAATTTCAATCAAGGAAATACCGGTTATCGAGCCTCGATTGATAATCAAATTCGACCTCCCGGTTTTCCTCCCGTTCAACAAAACCAAGGAAATAACCAAAACTGTTACAACCAAAACCGGAGGAATAATTACAACCAAGGCCAAATTTATCGACCCCCGATTAATCAACCCCCGATTCACCAAATTCCACCTTACCAAGCTCTGGCTCCGCAAACACAAGGTGTGTCGAAGGATGAATTTCAAAACTATGTCAAAGCTAATGATGCAGTGATGAGAAATATGCAAAATCAAAATCAAAACTTGCAAAATCAAATGACCAATTTAACGGACATGCTATCCAAATTTGTGAATTCCAATACTGCTTCTACTTCAGGCTCGGGTACACTCCCTAGTAATACTATTACTAACCCGAAGGTAGATTTGAAGGGTATTACCACCCGAAGTGGTGTTGCTTATCAAGGACCTATGATTTCTACTTCTTCTTCTCCTCCTAAAGTAGTGGAACGTGAAACCGAGGTGACAAAGGACACGATGCCTCCTACTAATAACGGAAGTACCAAAGACGTCCAACCTCCGGTTGTCCAAGATTAACCTCAAGTACCAAATTCTGAACCCGTTGTTGCTCCCGTTAGTGCTCTGATGCCTAACCAGAAATCATCAATTCCATATCCTTCAAGACGTAATAATGAAAGGCGCCGTGAAAAAGCTAACGACCAAATTGAGAAATTCTACAAAATCTTTAAAGATTTGAGTGTCGAAATTAGCTTAACGGATGCTTTCATTCTTATGCCAAAATTTGCCTCGACTCTTAAAGCTTTAATTGGAAACAAAGAAAAATTAAGTGAAATGGCTAGAACTCCTTTGAATGAGCATTGTTCGGCAGTTATCCTCAACAAGTTACCTGAAAAACTTGGAGACCCCAACAAATTTCTAATACCGTGTGATTTTCCCAAAATAGATGAGTGCTTAGCCTTGGCCGATCTTGACGCTAGCATAAATCTCATGCCTTATCCGTTGAAACAGCTTCTCTTTCCGAGTTACTAACTCCTACTTGTATGACGCATTGACCTATGTAGACCGTTCGAATTACCCAACCGATCGGTAATCGACGAAGATTCTACCTAAAAGTAGGAAAGTTCAAATTCCCGGCCGACTTTGTAGTCGTAGACTTTGATGCCGATCCCAGAGTACCCCTAATTCTCGGGAGATCCTTCTTAAAGACCGGACGTGCTTTAATTGATGTGTACGAAGGAGAATTAACTCTTCGTGTTGGAAAAGAAGCTGTAACATTCAATCTTGACCAAACTTTGAGATACTCCTCTAATTACGATGATATGACGGCGAACCGAATCGACGTCATTGAAATGGCTTGTGAGGAGTATCTCAGAAGTTCTTGGAAGAAATATTTTTTTTTTTTTTTTTTTTTTTTTTTTTTGTTTTTTTTTTTTTTTTTTTTTTTTTTTTTTTCTTTTTTTATTTCAATCTTGACCAAACTTTGAGATACTCCTCTAATTACGATGATATGACGGTTAACCGAATCGACGTCATTGAAATGGCTTGTAATGAGTATTCTCAAGAAGTTCTCGGTTTTTCCGATGTGATCGTAAGTGGCAATCCCACTCCTTACTATGACCCGATCGTTTCTACCTCTTCTCCAACTCTCACTCCCTTCGGGGATAGTGATTTTCTTCTCGAGGAAGTCGATGCTTTCCTCGCTCTCGAAGATGATCCAACTTCACTGAAAGTTGATGACTCTTACTATGATCTGGAGGGGGATATTCTTCTTCTTGAATCAATTCTCAATGATGATATGTCATTACCCCCTCCCACTCAAGGAAACTATTTGCCTGAAATTCGAAAAGAACTTAAAGTTTGTGAAGCTAAAACTGATAACTAAAACTGATAAAATCTTCAATAGATGAACCTCCCGATGTTCCTAAACTCAAGGACTTTACCTTCCTCATCTCTCGAATACCATTTTTAGAACTGACAACAAGATTTCCCCTTCATAATTGCTAAATACTTGATACGAGGAAAAGCCGCTCCTCATGAAAGGTTTTGAAGTCCGACAAGCGAGCCAATACACATGAAACTCTCCGACATCAATGGTATTAACCCGGAATTTTATACTCACAAGATTCTTATGGAAGAGGACTACAAACCGGCGGTTCAACACCAAAGACGGGTGAATCCAAAAATCCACGATGTCATAAAAAAGGAGGTTTAAAAATTTCTTGACGCCATATTAATTTACCCGATCTCGGATAGTCCTTGCGTAAGCCTCGTACATTGCATACCAAAAAAAGGTGGCTTTATCATTGTTGAAAATGATGAAAATGAGTTGATCCCGACTCGATTGGTTACGGGATGGCGTGTATGCATCGACTACCGAAAGTTAAATGAAGCCACTCGTAAAGACCACTTTCCACTACCGTTTATGGATCAAATGCTCGAGAGATTAGCAGGAAACGAGTACTATTGTTTTCTTGATGGTTTCTCGGGTTACTTTCAAATTCTCATCGACCCTCATGATCAAGAAAAGACAACATTCACATGTCCTTACAGAATGTTCGCCTACCGTCGAATGCCTTTTGGCTTATGTAATGCACCGGGCACGTTCCAAAGGTGTATGATGGCTATCTTTCATGATATGATCTAAAAAACGATGGAAGTCTTCATGGACGACTTTTCGGTCTTTGGGAATTCATTCGATAATTGCCTCTCTCGTGTAGACAAGATGCTTTAAAGGTGTGAAGACGCCAATTTTGTCTTAATTGGGAAAAGAGTCATTTTATAGTAAAGGAAGGCATTGTCCTTGGCCATAAGATTTCCAAAAATAGGATTGAGGTCGATAAAGCCAAAGTCGATGTGATTGCTAAGTTACCTCATCCCACCACCGTTAAGGGTGTTCGGAGTTTTCTCGGTCATGCCGATTTCTATTGACGGTTCATTAAGGATTTTTTTTAAATTTCCCGACCGATGACTCGTCTCCTTGAGAAAAAGACTCCGTTCATCTTCTCCAATGAATGTATTCAAGCTTTTGAAATGTTAAAGAAAAAACTTACCGAAGCTTCAATCTTGATTGCCCCAGACTAGGACCTACCCTTTGAGCTTATGTGCGATGCAAGCGACTTTGCCATAGGTGCGGTCTTGGGGCAACGTCATGAAAAACACTTTAGGCATATACACTATGCTAGTAAAACAATGAACGAGGCGGAATCACATTACACTATGACAGAGAAAGAAATGTTAGCCGTGGTATATGCCTTTGAAAAATTCCGGTCTTACCTCGTCTTGAACAAAAGCATAGTGTATACGGATCACTCTGCCCTAAAATATCTCTTTGCTAAAAAAGATTCCAAGGCGAGATTGCTCCGGTGGGTTCTCCTCCTTTAAGAGTTCACATTCAAAGTAATTGACACAAAAGGAGCCGAGAATCTCGCGGCCGATCATCTTTCCCGATTAGAAAATCCTTATGAAAATGTGCTCGACCCAAAGGAGGTAAATGAAAAGTTTCCTCTCGAGACAATGAATATGGTGACTTTTCGTGGTGACTCAAGTACCCCGTGGTTTGCCGATTATGCAAATTACCACGCGGGGAATTTCATTGTTAAAGGGATGTCGTCCCAGCAAAAGAACAAGTTTTTCAAGGATGTTAAACATTACTTTTGGGATGACCCCTATTTGTTCAAAATATGTGCGAATCAAATGATCTGGCGGTGTGTTGCAGGCCAAGAAGCTGTTGACATCCTCACAGCTTGCCATAGTGGACCCACCGGGGGACATTACGGTGCCAACTACACCGCCAAAAAGGTTTTTGACTCAGGATTTTATTGGCTCACGATTTACAAAGATGCCCATGACTTGGTCACCTGATGTGACACTTGTCAGCGTTAAGGAAAAATTTCGCAACGTGATGAAATGCCTCAAAATTCCATCCAAGTTTGCGAAATCTTTGACGTGTGGGGCATCGATTTCATGGGGTTGTTCCCGTATTCACGAGGGAACAAATATATACTCGTGGCGGTCGACTATTTGTCAAAATGGGTTAAAGTGAAAGCACTCCCCACTAACGACGCCCGAGTTATTTACAAATTTCTTAAATCTCTCTTCGCCCGATTCGGTGCCCCTCGTGCTATCATAAGTGATCGCGAAACCCATTTTTGCAATGACCAGTTTGCAAATGTCATGCTTAAATGTGGAGTTACTCACCGTCTCTCCACCGCGTATCACCCACAAACAAGTGGGCAAGTTGAGGTATCCAATCGTGGCTTGAAACGAATTCTTAAAAGGATCGTGGGCGAGAACCGTGCATCTTGGTCGGATAAACTAGATGATACACTTTGGGCCTTCCGTACAGCTTACAAAACACCCATCGGGTGCACCCCATACAAGCTCGTGTACGGAAAGGCATGTCATCTACCGATCAAGCTCGAGCACAAAGCCTACTAGGCCTAGAAGCATGCAAACTTTGACCTTGAGACCGCGGGTGATCACCGAAATGTTTAACTCAATGAACTAAATGAACTTAGTGATCATGCCCATGAGAACTCTTTAATCTATAAAGAGAAAACAAAGAGGATTTCGTGACATCAAAAGATCAAACCCCGGTTTTCAACCATCATGGATCAAGTTCCTCCTCTGTTTAAACTCTCGATTGATGATGTTCTCGGGCAAGTTGAAATCCTTTTGGTCCGGACCATTCACCATTACTCAAGTCTTTCCATATGGCACCGTTGAGTTATCCCAAAACTCCGGGCCAAATTTTAAGGTGAACGGTCATAGAATTAAGCACTACTTTGGAGGGGACGTACCACAAATGGTTGTCCCGGATCTCTAAACCTTCCCCAAGGACAAATGAATTCGGGGATTGGGTCAAGCTTAGTGACCCTAAACAAGCGCTTCGTGGGAGGCACCCCATGCTTATCCGTAGTTATCTTATGTAGTAATGAATAAGTGTTTTTTGTTGTGATGAGGCTTGCCTCTTTCCATTCTCGTTTGCTTGTGTTTTTGTGATTGTCCAGGATTGTCCCATATTTTTGAAGCCTCTCCCATGCTCTGGTTTTGTCCGTTCGTCACTCGATCTCAAATCCATCAAGCTTATTTGGGAATCAATATCCTAAATCTTTTAAAAAAAATCAAAAATCGAACTAACGTTTTAATCTTAAGCATACTTAATAAACGGCTTAGGATTTACGTAGAGACCCTTCTTAAAACATTGAGGACAATGTTTAATTCTAGTATGGGGGGATCTATCAATTTGATTGTGCCTGCAGCCGTTGTTTTCACGTAATCCCGTTTTTACCACCAAAATTTCAAAAAATGAAAAAATTTAAAAATTTTCAAAATAAAATAAGTGTTTTGTCACAATTTTGACT
This sequence comes from Tanacetum coccineum, assembly GCA_026074375.1. Taxonomy (NCBI): domain Eukaryota; kingdom Viridiplantae; phylum Streptophyta; class Magnoliopsida; order Asterales; family Asteraceae; genus Tanacetum; species Tanacetum coccineum. The sequence goes on from BQNB010054941.1 coordinate 14,376, forward strand.
TTCTTGCTGGGTAGAATAAGAATAAATTTTGGCCCGATCGAGCGTGTTGAGCTCTAGCTTGTTCCTTAACGTTTAGGCTAAGCGTTCGTGGAAATTCACGAAGAACAAAAAATGATAGAGTTGATTATGAGTTGGATGCTAAACAAGGATTAGTTGGAAATCTTAAGAGCTCATGTATGTAATTTGTGGTTTTTTTTCTCCCATAAGCTCATAAACCGATTACAATAAACGTGCTATTACTTTTTTGGAGATTAAAACTTAAATCATTAATTTTTATGTAGTTAAATAGCAAAAATTAGTCTTTAGTTCAAATTTATACTTGAAATTTTCAAAAAGAAGTCTTCTCTAAATAAAAAACCATTTTTTTGAAAAATTATGATGAAAAATGATAAAAATATAATAAAATAATAAAACTTATGGGCTGATAAAAAGTTTGCTGCATCTTGCCGGCATCACAACCGAATTTGCAGCCTTCTAAAAGTCATGGTTACAATTGCATATCAATGTTATGTTTGAATTTTAAAGTGTGAATTAATAAATAGAATCTTTATTGTTAAATTTAAATTATGCTTTTGAACTTTTGAACTATTCCATTTTAATTTATAAAGCATGTGTATACGAGAAACTGAGAGTTTTGAAACCTAATTCCAATGATCCCCGATACTAGTCTCTGTGGGTGTCAAAAGCTGGCCACTTAGCCGCAAGGTTGGGATGTGCCAAGGGGCCGAGATGAAAGTCGCTACATGGTGATGATCTCGCCTGTATCTCATTATTCTCGGGAGTGAGGAACGTGATTCATAGAATTTTGCAACATGTTAATCCAAGTTGAAATTCAAATTAAGCACATTTCACCTAAGATAATATTAATTGTCGGGGAGTGAAAAGTTCACAAGTTGCAAAAATGAGGAGTGTTAGCATTCTTAACTGATATTTTAACATGATTTCGTTTTAAAAGCTGGTTTTGGATAAGCGATAAAGTCCGGGAACGATGAATTTATCCTTTTTGGGGCATTCTCGAATCTAAATAGCATCTTGTTCTATGATCCCTAAAGGTTATAAAATAACGAAAGTCGGAATATTCTAGTTTTTATGTTAAAAAAATAGGAAAAATATAAAAATATTAAAAATAAGTGTATATCTTTAAAAATAGTAAAAATGGCGCTTTTCTAAAACTCTTGATTCTTTAATTCCCCTCGATGAACACTTAGCTACTTTTCGATGTAAATAGTCAAGGAGGATCGAGATTCTTAGTTTTCTAAGTGCTTACTTATAGCATTGCGTGAGGACACGACAATATCTTAGTATGGGGAATTTTGGTATGTGTTTAATTACACATACCTTTGACCACTAAAACTGGACTTAAATGACTAAAAACGTACCAAAAATACATTGTATTTGTATGTTTTGCATTTGTATTGTGCAGGAAACGGATATCCAAGAAAAGGACAAAAATCGAAGCCAAAATGACAAAACCGAGCAAGAGATCGGAAAGAGCGTCAAAGAAAAGTCAAAATCAAAGCCAAGTCAAAAAGTCAAAGTCAACCCCGGGAAGTGGATTTGGAAAGAGCATCGAAAACCGAACCCAAAAACACCTAAATTTCCAAAAGTAGACCCACCCGTACCCACCTAGTGGGCCCGAGATAGCCCACTTATATCTTATAACCCTTAAACCATAAATAAAAGCCCAAGTCCTTTTATCTATACAGACCGGCCGCAATTAATACCCCCAACAAATCCACCTCCTGTTAACACCCCCGTTCTCCCGTTACCCTTTTATAACACCCTAGTTAGTCCTTTAAGGACTAACAGTGCAAACATTTATAAAATCTAAGGACCAAAGTTGCACACATCAAGGACTAAATTTGCAACAAACTTATACACTTTCAAGGGCTTGTTTTGCCAAATTCCCAAACTTTAAAAATTGCAGGAACACTGTACATCCCTTTCAGTTACCCTGTCCTCACAACCCGCCAAAAACCAGAGGTACTATTCCCCTTTCTTCTCACCCTTTTTCGACCTTATCCTTTTTTCCCCTTATTGCCACCTTGGCAATCCTTTGCATCCTTATTCGTCTAGGAATCCAGACAAAAAGACGAAGGTCCAAGATCCTACGACTTGTACACTACTCAGAATGGAAGGCTAAGATTGATTTGAGACCTCTCTCACACAAGAAACACAACTTGATCCCTCTCAGCAAAGAAGCACAGGACCTAGAACCTTCCTTCGATTAGTATAAATAGGCTCCTTTGTAAGCCGATGAGGCACTTAGTCTTTTTATATAGCTTTTTAGTTTTCAGCTTATATTTTAATGTTTTTTAGTTTATTTGTATATCTTTTTTTTCAGCCTTGTACTGAATTTATAAATTTAAATAAAAATTAAGTTTTTTATGTTTATAATCCTGTTTTCTAAGTTAAGTTTTTTTGTTTTTAAAACTGTTTCACAAGCTTACAAAAACTCTTTTTACAACTTTCTTAAGCTGTTAACTTAAGCATTGTAAGTTTTTCCATAACTTATAAAGCTTAAGTCCTAGTTCACTAAAAATCCCTCAAAAAGCTCAAATGGATGATAAGCTTACAATGGAAGAGCTTATGGGTTTTACTAGCTTGTTTTATACAAGCTAAAGCTAGTAGATAAGCTCTTCTCATTTGCCCTGTTTAAGCAAGGGCCTTTGTAAGTTGCCTTTTTTTCCAAGTTTTAGTTTATTTCACTATAGCATTGCTTATTTACTGCTTATTTGTGCTTATTTGTGCTTATTTATGCTTACTACTGCTTATTTAAGATGTTTATTGCTTAAAATGCTTGTCTTGTAGTTTAGAAGTCATTAGTTTAAGTTTGCTTAAATTTCTGTCTATTTTAGCTTATAGAATTGCAAAATCTGTTTCAGCTTATTTAAGTGCTTATTTGTTGTTGATATATGCTTAATATTGCTTAGTAGTCCAAGTTAACATCAAGTTTTTAAAAGTTTTAGCTTAAAACAGTTTGAATCAAGTTAAAAAGTTAAAATTAGTTTTTAAAGGGGTGTTTGGTTTAACTGCTTTTATGGGTCAAAGTGGGTTAAAATTGCAATTTGACACTTAAGTCGGTTTTGTAACACCCCCAAAATGGCTCGCAGCGGAATATGAGTCAGGGGCGTGTTACTGCATAGATCAACAACACAAGATATATATAGAACGACCATTAAAAGTCGTAAAAATGGATACATTGGATTTTAGCAAATATCTGTTACAAAAAGCCCGAAGCTTAACTTGTTCGACATTAATAGTACAAAGATACTAGTTCATAACACATTTTCCCAAAAACATATGCAACCAAATCTTTAGCATGATATCCCAAAACATATAATCACCAATGTATCCCAGCACCTCGTGCCTATTGACCTCCTGAAAAACATTGCTTTAAAACGTCAACAATAATGTTGGTGAATTCATAGGTTTAATAAATCGTATAATGCAGGACCACAAGATCACCCATTTGTATGATAATGCAACAGATGCAGACATCACATAAATGCAATTACGTTCGCCCTAAGCTCATGACACTGAAGCTCGACAATATATTGCAATGTAAAATTGCCCACAATGCCCGTATGGGATGTTCTAATAACAACCACCGCAAACATCCCCAGTCGACATGTACAACGATCGTTATCCGGCATACAACCGCACAGTGAGCATGACTCACCCGAACGGGGATGTCAATCCCAAATAGATCTATTTATAAACATTCCGTTGCTTATCCCTCCCAGGTAATTAACCAGTTCATGATAATAGGCTCAACTTTGGTTATCGCTACTTAGGCAACACGTAATCATAATATGAAATTTACCACTTGTGTCCAAAGTATAAAACATCGCATGTTTCTCACCCCAAAAACTTATAAATTAAAATCATTTAAAATATGGGGCTATGAACTCACCTTGAGTTCCGTATATCAAATAATTCACAGACAATGCATCACGGTAACAACCGAAAGCAACCTATTCAAACATAGATCGTATAAGCACTATGCATTTTAAATAACTACTACCATATATAATTCTATATATCTACATCACCATCTAATCACGTTTGTAAAAACGTATTTATAAAGTTAAAACGTTTATAAATAAACCCTTAGTAAAAACGGCGTAAAATGCATGTTTCAAGTCCGTTTGGTATGTTCCTTATCTCACGCTTTCGTATTAAGACGATGTATCAAAATATGACATTTTTAGGCTTTAAGTCCACTGATGAACAGTACTTTTATTGTTCACATCAGTTATAAATTTATTTATATAAATTTAGTAATCGTAAAAACCCGTAAATGTAATAACTTATTCGTTTTAAACCCGATTTTAGCGATTCCTTCAAGCACGTCTTTGTAATTGATAGGAGTATCAAAATTATCACATTTTATAATTTTGGGTCTGCTGATGAATAGTAATTTATACTGTTCATAGTTTATAAAATTACTTTTATAAACTTTAATTATCGTAAACGCCGTATTTTATTCGTTTTAGCTCCGTTTTTAGTGATTCTTTCGAGCACGTTCTCGTAATTGAAATCTCTATTTATTTATGAGGTTTACAAATTATATGTTTCTGTCATAAATAGTAACTTTTATAAAAATGGTTTTATAAAAGTATTTTTATACATTTTAAGTATATAAACTCAGCGAATTCATACTTCTGTCTTCGTTTTTAATTGAAAATTTACGTTTCTTATTGTTTTGGAATCCTAAAAATATGTGCGATTTAATAAAAATATCAAACCTTCTGTTTGTAAAAAATTTATAACAAGTTTTTATAAAAATTCTTTTATAACTCTGATTATTATCGTAAAACTCGTAAACTACGTATCTTTTTCGTTATAATCCATTTTTCAAGTATCTTTTACAATTTGGAATCGTCATGAGGGTGTAACTATCTTTATAAAACATAAAATGCTGTTTTAAAAAGTAAACAAAACTGTCCATAGTATCAAGAGCACAAGTCATTGCAATACTTTCACTTGTAACTTATTAAGTAAACTTTAGAAACCCTAATTTTGTACATACACTTTATATACTTAAACCAACATGGTACAACACTTATATATCCATTTTAACATGATATAACCAACAACATACCATATGTAAAAGTGTACAAATCCATAATCACAAGTAAAAATATGTTTTACATGATTAAAAGCATCCTAATGGTGATTTCACTACATAGAACTTATATACACATAAAATGATAAATGTAAAGACATAAAGAGTCTTAGATAACCTTAATGAGATGTAGGGTGATGATCAACAAAATCCAAACCCTTGTTTAGATGAAAAATCCAAGCTTACACAACTTGAAAACCCTAGTTTTCAAGAAAAACCCTAGCTTCCACTTTCTTGCTTCAAAACTTTTAAAGGTTTAATCAAACCTTTAAAACACCTTGAGGTATCTTAGATATGATATATGTGTGCTTGTATGGTCTTGGAAAATCAAGCTATGGATTTATTATAGGGGGTGTTTGTTTGCCGTAGCAACAAGGATAGAAAAAGGGAGATAAAATTGTGGTTTTACTTTTTTTGCTAAGTGTTATAAGAGTGTGTATGTTACTTACTAGTGTATGTGACTTATAAGGCCATAGGACTAGTCAAAGAACACAATGAGGGTCTTAAGGAGGTCCTTGGTCAAGTTTACTATTGAAGCAAGTAAGAAAATAAGCCATGGTTCCTAAAAGTAGGGATTATCCCATGAAAACATAGAAAAGTGTTTCTATGATATTTTCTTGGTATATATCTACCTATATCCGGCCTTATATGCATATGTATGATATATTTTTGTGATTTTTGGGTATTAGGTATAAAAGTGGGTATTTGTTGAAGCGTAGAAAAGTTTTGGTGGTTCCGAGAATGCCTAAACGTATTTTATCATGAAACGTAATCAATTTTCACAACCAATAAAAATATAATGAACAAAGTCAATAATTATCCTCAAAATAATTACTTAACACTTGCTTGATGTAAACGTTTAATCGTTTGATGCTTGTTTACACTGATTTTTAGCTTACGCGATTTAACTTAACATTTACGGTTTAAAAGCAAACGCGTACAACACTAAAAATAATTAGTGAATTTATTGACGATGTACATAACCCTAAAACATGGGGTGTTATAGACTCCCCCCATTAAATGAGCCTTGTCCTCAAGGCTTACGATGTGGCACTTGACGACGGTGCGGTCTTTGTGAAGAGATGTGGGTATTTCTCCCTGAATTAGTCTTCACGTTCCCATGTGAACTCAGGACCTCTCCTGGAGTTCCATCGAACCTTGACAATCGGAATATGGCTTTGATTGAACCGTTTAACTTCACGGTCCATGATTATTATGGGTCCCTCGACAAATTGAAGCTTGTCATCAAAATGAAGCCCATCCAACAGAACAGCTAATGGTTCGTTGGCATAGCACTTTTTCAAGTTGGATACGTGAAACGTATTGTGAACCCTGCTCAACTCTTCAGGAAGCTCAAGCTTGTAAGCAACATCTCCAACCTTTTCTAATACCTTGAAAGGTTCAACATATCTGGGATTTAGCTTCCCCCGTTTTCCAAAATGTACGACTCCTTTCTAAGGCGAAACTTTAAGCATAAATTTGTTGTCAACTTAAAATTCTAAAGGCTTACGTCTCACATCGGCGTAACTCTTTTGGCGAGCAAATTTGATAGCGAATTGTCCTAGGGTGACTTAGTGATGTGTCTCGGTTTCTTGGCTTAGGATTTTGTATAAGATGACGTCGACTTTATTGTAAGATGGTGCAAGATTTTTACTTAGTTGTTATGATTGTTAGTTTGGTTCCTTGTGATAGATACGTTTTATGAATACGCACGCAGAACTTGATATAAATAGGAAATTGTTTCTTGACAAGAAGTTTTAAGGTGACTACTCTCAGCATGGCATGGTCCTTCCTGAATTATACATAGTTGATCAGGCCATGTATAATTGAGGACTAACGATGCATTGCTCATTTTCGTCAAAATAGCGTCATGATTTCATGATATTTGTGGGAGTGGCTTATATAAATAAGTAGAGAATTAAAGTAAACTTGACAAAATACATTGATTTGATAGATAATTTGAAATCATTCATACAATCACAACGGAAACTTAAGAGGAAATACAACGAGAATTCTTAAAGGAATAGAGTCTAAGCACTGATATCGTCCTCCATGTCGTTAAGGTCTTGATCGGCTTCTCCTCCTCCTAATGCATGCACCAATCCACGTGCTCCAGTACCTTCAGCCTGGTTTCCATGGTTCTGGTTCTTTAGCTCCGGGCAATCACTCCTGTAGTGCCCTGGATTCCCACATTCATAGCAAGTGAGGGTTCTTTGATTCCTAGCGGCAGCAGGATTTCTACAATCCCGGGTCATGTGGCCAATCTTCTTGCAATTCCCGCACTTTACAGTACATGGCCCATTGTGGTGCAGCTTGCACCTGTTGCACAATGGAAGAGTTCCAGCATACTCCTTCCTTTCACCAGTCCCAGCGGCGTAAGCTTGAGCCACATTTTGTCTCTTGGGAGATTGTTGTTGAGCTTGGTTGTTGTTGTCAAGTTTCCTCTTATTCTCAGCTTGACGTTCAGCAAGAGTGCTGATCTTTTTGTCCATCAGTTCAGTTGCCATTTCAATAGCATCCTGCATTGTTTTCGGCCTTGATGCCATAACACTTCCGTGAATCATGTCGGGCAGACCACCGACATATTTCTCAATCTTATCAGACTCCTCAGAAAACATCCTGACACACAACAATGCCAGTTCCTGGAAACGTTGATTGTAGCCTAGTACATCAGTACCTTTTACTTTCAAATTCCACAACTCGACCTCGAGTTTCTTAATCTCGCTCCTCGGGCAGTACTTGTCTGTCATCTTCTTTTTCAGGTCAGTCCAAGTCATTGCATATGCAACGTCGTGACCAACAGTCCTAACGTGTGAGTTCCACCACGTTAGAGCAACTCCAAGAAGAGTACATGTGGAAAACTTGATTTGGTTTTCCACAGTGCAATTGCTTATGCGAAACACAGTTTCCATCCGTTCAAACCACTGGGTTAATTTGACAACTCCTTCAGTGCCTTTGAAAAATAGGGGTTGGCACTTCATGAAGTCTTGGTAAGTGCACTCTCGAGCAACGCGTTCAGTCCTTCTGACACCCGTTCCCGAATTATGGCTGTCTTCGCCATTCGTGCTTCTGTTAGCATCACGTGTTGCCAAAGCGGCAGCAACGCCTTGGTCAATCATTGCCTGAAGCTGGGCATTAGTGACAGATGTGGTGTTGGTTGTTGTGGCTGGTGTGGTTCTGGTTCTGGGTGCTTTCCTTGGAGGCATTATCTTCAAAATCAGAAGAGTAATAAGATTAGATTAGTTTAGTTATCTTCGTCGTGCTCCGAAAATAGAGTGTTGTGAGATGATGTATGGTAAATATGAATATGCGCTCCTGGCATAAATTGAATGATGGTAAGATATCATATCTGATAGCTTAATGTTTAGGTAGCGTTTAGGACCTACGAGCTTATAGTACTACCTCGCCTAAAGAAATGTTCCAATATTTATATAAATAACCCTTATATAAATAATTGTAGAGTATGCGAAAGAATGCAAACTCATCTTTGCATATATATGTAAGGCCCTTATAGTAATGTACGTACTATAATATAAACACGTATATGAATCATGTAAGCATCTAGTAAGACCAACTAATGCAAACAACTAGTGTATGTGTGTCCCGTGAAAAACCCCTTTGTATGAATGCAATGTTTGAAAACGGTTATAGTCCAGCAAAACATTTGACCTGGTTCTCTATAACCTTGGCTCTGATTACCAATCTGTAACACCCCCAAAATGGGTCGCAGCGGAATATGGGTTTGGGAGCGTTACTTCATAGATCAACAACACAAGATATATAAGAACGACTTTTAAAAGTGTCGTTTAAAACCGATACATTGGATTTAGCAAAATGTTTGTTACAAAAGCCCGAAGCTTTACTTGTTCATTGTTAAATTATACAAAGATTCCAGTTCATAATAAATGTTCCTCCAAAATGTAATGCAACCAAATCTTTAATGCAAATGACTTCCAAAATAACGACCACCAATGTATCCCTTGTCTTGTACCTCATTGATCTCCTGAGAAAACATGCTTTAAAACGTCAACAATAATGTTGGTGAATTCATAGGTTTGTAAATTGTATGAGTGTAGGACCGCAATTGTTTAGAGTGTGTATTGCATGGTATACAATATCCAAAACAGTAAGTATTGCATGGTATACAATATTCAAAACAGTAAGTATTGCATGGTATACAATATTCAAAATAGTAAGTATTGCATGGTATACAATATCCAAAACAGTAAGTATTTCAAAGTTACTTGCGTCCAATTGTAAAACAAAGCATGTTCTTACCCCAAAAGCTTGTAAAACAAAATCATGTAAAACGTAGGGCTATGAACTTACCTTGAGTGAGCGAATATCAAGTATATCACGCAAAATGGGTCAGACAACCGCCGAATGCAACCTAATTCAATATAAGCCGTATAAGTACTAATCACTTTGACTAACTAACACCATATATAATTATACATAGCTACATCACCATCTAATCGTGTTTGTGAAAACGTATTTATAAAGTTAAAACGTTTGTAAATATTTCCTTAGTAAAAACGACATAAATTTCATGTTTCAAGTATGTACAGTTTGTTTCTTACTTCCACGCTTTCGTATTAAGACAATGTATCAAAATAGGACATTTTTATGTTTTGAGTCTATCGATAAACATTAACTTTTACTGTTCATATCAGTTTATAAAATTATTTTTATAGATTTAGTTATCGTAATACCCGTAAATGTCGTATTTTACTCATTTTAGCTCCGTTTTTAGTAATTCTTTCGAGCTCGTCTTTGTTATTTAAAGTTCTATCATATCAATGATGTTTTCAAAATGTTCATGTCTGATATGAACAGTAACTTTTATAAAAATAGTTTTATAAAAGTATTTTTATTCATTTTAAGTATATAAACTCGCGTAATTCATAACTTCTTCGTTATTAATTGAAAAATTACGATTCTTATTGTTTTGGAATCCTAAAAATGTGTATGATTTAATAAAAATATCAAATCTTCTGTTTGTAGAATTTTTATAACAAGTTTTTATAAAAAATCTTTTATAAATCCATTTATTATCGTAAAACTCGTAAACTACGTATCTTTTTCGTTATAAATCGGTTTTTCAAGTTCCTTATATGCTTGGATTCCTTATGAGATGTAGTAGTTTATAGAAATATAAAATGTATACCTTAAAAATCGAATTCAAACAGCCCCTTTTATAATTATTGCTAAAAATGTGTTAAAACTTATTTTGTGACTTTCTAGCTTAACCACTTTGTTACAAGTCCATCACAACCCTCATTTTCACATGTATTCCCTCCTTAGGGTCTCTAGTCCATGGTTAGTCCATATATTGTCCAAGTATCATAAGATCTATAAGTTTACATACCCATTTGTCCATAACTTTATATAAGTATACTTTTTAAGTCACTTGTTCATATATATTTTTTATATATAAACCACTTGTGTACAAGACTTATATATCCATTATAAGATGATATCAACCTTCATATAACATGGTGATTTTTGTGATATTTTCTTGTGTATTTATCTTTGAATCCGGCCATGTGTTAATATATATGATAATATTTTGTAAATTTTCGGTATTGGGTACAATTGTGGGTATTTGTTGAAGCGTAGAAAAGTTTTGGTGGTTCCGGGTATGCCTAAACGTATTTTATCGCGAAACGTATAAACTGTTACGCAACCAATAAAATTAAAAATCGAACAATGTTAATAATTATCATCAGATAATAATTACTGAAAAACATGCTTGATGTAAAATTTTAATTGTATTGATGCCAGTTTAAATTGAAACGATGGTTTTTAGCTTACGCGATTGTAACTTTAACGATTACATTAAAAGTAAACGCGTACATACTACTAAAAGTACATGAAGTGGATATATGACGTCGTAAAATGACCCTAAAATACAGGGTGTTTAGTCTCCCCCTTTAAGTGGGAGGGGGGGGGGAGCCTTGTCCTCAAGGCTTTAGACGCGGCACTTGACGACGGTGCGGTCTTTGTGAACAGATGTGTGTGTTTCTTCCTGAACAGATGTGGGTGTTACCATGTGAAATCAGGACCTCTCCTGGAGTTCCATCAAACCTTGACTAATGGGATGCGGCTTGGCTTCAACCGTTTAACTTCACGATCCGTGATCTCTACAGGTTCATCGACAAACTGAAGCTTGTCATCAAAATGAAGTCCATCTAACGGAACGGCTAATGGTTTGTCGGAATAACACTTCTTCAAGTTGGATATGTGAAATGTATTGTGAACCTTGCTCAGCTCTTGAGGAAACTCAAGCTTGTAAGCAACGGATCCAACCTTTTCCATCACCTTGGATGGTCCAACATACCTGGGGTTTAGCTTCCCCCATTTGCCAAAGCGTACTTCTTCTTTCTAAGGTGATACCTTAAGCATGACTCTGTTGTCAACTTGAAATTCTAAAGGCTTACATCTTACATCGGCGTAACTCTTTTGGCGAGCAAATTTGATAGCGAATTGTCCTAGGGTGACTTAGTGATGTGTCTCAGTTTCTTGGCTTAGGATTTGGTATAAGATGACGTCGACTTCATTGTAAGATGGTGTAAGATTTTACTTAGTTATTATGATTGTTAGTTTGGTTCCTTATGATAGATACGTTTTAGAATTAGCAGGCGAGAAATGATATAAATAGAAATTGTTCTTGTACAAGAAGTTTTAAGGGACTACTGATCAGATGCATGGTCTTCCTGAATTATACATAGTTTTGATCTGGCATTGATAATGAGGACTAACGATGCATTTGCTCATTTTCGTCGAAAATTGCGTCATTATTTCTGATATTTGTGGGAGTGGGCTTATATAATTAAATAGAGAATATTATAAGTAAACTTGACAAAATATTTGTTTTGATGTAGATTATTTGAAATAATTCTTACTATCACAACGGGAAACTTAAGAGGAACTACATCGAGAATTCTTAAAGGAATAAAGTCTAAGTACTGATATTGTCCTCCATGTCATTAAGGTCTTAATCGGCTTCTCCTCCTCCTAATGCATGCACCAATCCACGTGCTCCAGTACCTTTAGCCTGGTTTCCATGGTTCTGGTTCTTTAGCTCTGGGCAATCACTCCTGTAGTGCCCTGGATTCCCACATTCATAGCAAGTGAGGTTTCTTTTATTCCTAGCGGCAGCAGGATTTCTACAATCCCGGGTCATGTGGCCAATCTTCTTGCAATTCCCGTACTTTACAGTACATGGCCCATTGTGGTGCAGCTTGCACCTGTTGCACAATGGAAGAGTTCCAGCATACTCCTTCCTTTTACCAGTCCCAACGGCGTAAGCTTAGGCCACATTTTGTCTCTTGGGATATTGTTGTTGAGCTTGGTTGTTGTTGTCAAGTTTCCTCTTATTCTCAGCTTGACGTTCAGCAAGAGTGCTGATCTTTTTGTCCATCAGTTCAGTTGCCATTTCAATAGCATCCTGCATTGTTTTCGGCCTTGATGCCATAACACTTCCGTGAATCATGTCGGGCAGACCACCGACATATTTCTCAATCTTATCAGACTCCTCAGAAAACATCCTGACACACAACAATGCCAGTTCCTGGAAACGTTGATTGTAGCCTAGTACATCAGTACCTTTTACTTTCAAATTCCACAACTCGACCTCGAGTTTCTTAATCTCGCTCCTCGGGCAGTACTTGTCTGTCATCTTCTTTTTCAGGTCAGTCCAAGTCATTGCATATGCAACGTCGTGACCAACAGTCCTAACGTGTGAGTTCCACCATGTTAGAGCACTGCAGAGGAGTAATGTGGAAGACTATGATTAGTTTTCCACAGTGCAATTGACTTGTATGTGAATACAGTTTCCAGTCCGTTCAAACAACTGGGTTAATTGACACTCCTTTAGTGCTTTGAAACATAGGGGTTGGCACTTCATGAAGTCTTGGTAAGTGCACTCTCGAGCAACGCGTTCAGTCCTTCTGACACCCATTCCCGAATTATGGTTGTCTTCGCCATTCGTGCTTCTGTTAGCATCACGTGTTGCCAAAGCGGCAGTAACGCCTTGGTCAATCATTGCCTGAAGTTGGGCATTAGTGACAGATGTGGTGTTGGTTGTTGTGGCTAGTGTGGTTCTGGGTGCTTTCCTTGGAGGCATTATCTTTGCAAATTCTGAAGGTATTAAGTTTAGATTGTTTTGTTATCTTCGTCGTGCTCCAAAAATAGAGTGTTGTGAGATGATGGTATGGTGTAAATAGTATATGCGCTCCTGGCATAACTGATGATGTAAGATTTCATTCCGATAGCTTTATGTTTAGAGGTTGCGTTTAGGACCTACGACGCTTATTGTCTACCTCGCCTAAAAGAAATGTACAAATATTTATATAAAAAACCTTTATATAAATAATTGTAAGAGTATGCGAATGAATGCAAACTCATCTGTGATATAGATGGTAAGGCCGCGTATTAGAATGGTACGTTATTTATCATAAACACGCTTATGAATTCATGTAAGCATTCTAGTAAGACCGACTAATGCATACAACTTGTGTTTGTGTGTCCCGTGAAAACCCCTTTGTATGAATGCCAATGTTTTGAAAAACGGTTTTTTGTCACAGGCAAAACATTGCTCAGGTTCTCTTAAACCTTGGCTTCGTGATTACCAATCTATAACACCCCAAATGGGTCGCAGCGGGAATAGGGGTTTGGGACATTACTACAATAGTATCAACAAACACAAGATATATAAGAATCGACTTTTAAATGTGGAAGTTTAAAACCGATACATTGGATTTACCAATAATGTTTGTTACAAAAAGCCGAAGGCTTTACTTATTCATTGTTAAATTTTTTACATATGATTCAGTTCATGAATAAATGTTACTCCCAAATGTATGCAACCAAAATCTATAATGCAAATGACTTCCAATATAACGACCACCAATGTAACATTGTCGTTGTACCTCATTATCTCCTGAGAAAAAACATGCTTTAAAACATCATTATAATGTTTAGATTGAATTCTGATAGGTTTGTTAATTGTATGAGTGTAGTGACCGCAATTGTTTAGAGTGTGTATTGATGGTATACAATATCCAAATAGTAAGTATTGAATGGTAATTACAAGATTTAAAAACCAAAGTGTTGCATGGTATACAATATCGTAAACATAGTAATGTATTAGCATGATATACAATATCCAAAAACAAGTAAGTATTGGCATGGAATTCAATATCCAAAACAGTAAGTATGCTGGTTTATGCAATATCCAAATGACAGTAAGTATTTCAAAGTTACTGCGTCCAATAAAAAGATAAAACAAAGCATGTTCTCACCCCAAAGATTATAAATCATTGTAATATGTAAAAACGTGGGGCTATAAACTCACCTTGAGTGAGCGTATAATCATAGTAATCATGAAAATGCATCACGGTAATGATCGAATGCAACCTAATCCAATATAGGTCGTATAAGTACTAACTACTTTGAATAACTACTACCATATATAATTCTATATAGCTACATCACCATCTAATTGTGTTTGTGAAATATCATTTAAGTCGCGTTTGATAAATGATAACCGTGTTCGTACTCGTATAATCGAATAAATTGTTCAATCGTCTTTGTAAAATAATATTTATAAATTTTAATACATGCTATAAATATTATATATAAATGATCAAAAAATGTTTCGAAAAAGAATTTATATTTAAAAACGAACCAACATATGTCACGTCGGTAATATAGTGATAAGTAGGAAATAGTGCATAATTTTCTCGTTTTAAGCCCGTTTCTTACGTTTCTTATGTCCACGCTTTCGTATTAAGACGACGTATCAAATTATGACATCTTTGTATTTCATGTCCTCTGGTGAACAGTACTTTTTACTGTTCACACAAGTTATAAAGTTATTTTTATAGTTTTAGCTGTCGTAAAACCCGTAAATGTAATAACTTATTCGTTTTAACCCGTTTAGCGATTCCTTCGTGCAGTCTTTGTAATTGAAACGTGTATCAAATTTATCACAATATAATACATTTGGGTATGCTGATGTATAGTAAAATTTTACTGTTCATTGGTTTATAAGTACTTTTATAACT
Organism: Tanacetum coccineum; assembly: GCA_026074375.1. Classification (NCBI taxonomy): domain Eukaryota; kingdom Viridiplantae; phylum Streptophyta; class Magnoliopsida; order Asterales; family Asteraceae; genus Tanacetum; species Tanacetum coccineum. The sequence goes on from BQNB010054941.1 coordinate 29,577, forward strand.
TTAATTATCGTAAACGTTCGTATTATTTTTTTTATTCGTTTTACTCCGTTTTTAGTAATTCTTTCGAGCACGATCTCGTAATTGAAAGTTATATTTATTTATGAGGTTTACAAAAACAAATGTTCCTGATATGAACAGTAACTTTTATAAAAATAGTTTTATAAAAGTATTTTTATGCATTTTAAGTATATAAACTCGCGTAATTCATAACTTCTTCATTTTAAATTGAAAAATTACGTTTCTTATTGTTTTGAAATACCTAATAAATACGTCTTGATTTAATAAAAAGTACCAAAACTTCTGTTTTGTAGAATTTTTATAAAAAAGTTTTTATAAAAAATTCTTTTATAACTCTGGTTATTATCGTAAAACTTGTAAACTACGTATCTTTTTCGTTATTAATCGGGTTTTTGAGTTTCTTATCTTTTTGGAATTGTCATGAGACGTACTATCTTTATAGACATATTATGGCCGTTTTTTCTTTATTTTCCTTCCCTTTGTTCTAAACCATACAGAACCCAAATAGCCCATTTGAACTTCAATGCGTATACTTGTTTTCATAAGTTGTTTTGATATATACTTTTCAACTTAGTACTTATCACAAGCCTTTTATAATCCAAATATTTCATTGTCTTACATATATTAGTGTACATGTGTGTCCATCATTTGTACAAATGTGTCAAGATCACAAGTTCTTAACAGAGTAATTTATAAACACTTTTACTTGTACTTATTAAGTAAAACTTTAAAAACCTAACTTGTAGATATACACATTTTTATTCCTTAACCAAACATGGTATAATACTTGACCATATCTCATTTTAACATCGAATATTCCATCAACATAAACATTTGTGTAAAAGTGTACAAGACAGATTTACAAGTAAAAAACTCTTTTTACATGTTTAAAAGTCCTAAATGGTGATTTTGCTACATAGAACTTTATACACATAAAATGAATAAATGTAAGACATAAAGAGTTTTTAGGTAACCTTAGGTGAGATGTGTGATGATGAACAATAAGAGCTAATTACTTATTTAGCAACCAACACCCTAACTTGCAAGTACTTGAAAACCCCAATTCCAATGTGAAAGACCTAACTTTCATTTTCCTAGCTCTTAAACTTTGTAATTGCGGAGATTAATCCAATCCTTTTATCACTTAGGTTTATTTAGAGATCATGTAGGAATGGGTGTCGTAATGTGTCAATTAACATTTTGTATTGGATTTTTGGTTTTTTATTGAGTTGAGTAGTGGTATGGGGAAGGAAAAAGGGAGAGATTTTGTTGTTTACACCTTAATAATGAGGTGTGTGTGTTTATTGTATGTGTAAGTGTCTTATATATGTCCTATACTAGTCAAAAAGTGTTATAAGAAGTCCAAGACAAGATGAGTAATTCATGGGAAGTCTTATGGTCAAGGTATGGTCTTGCCTTGTAAAAGTCTCATGGTTTGATTAGTTGTTGTATGTAAAATGCAAGTTGGTGATTTTTGTGATATTTTCTTGTGTATTTCTCTTTGAATCCGGCCATGTGTTGATATATATGATAATATTTTGTAAATTTTGGGTATTGGGTATAATTGTGGGTATTTGTTGAAACGTAAAAAAGTTTTGGTGGTTCCGGGTATGCCTAAACGTATTTTATCGCGAAACCTATACACTTTACGCAACCAATAAAAATAAAATGAACAAAGTTAATAATTATCCTCAAAATAATTACTTAACACATGCTTGATGTAAACATTTAATTGTTTGATGCCCGTTTACATTGACCGATGGTTTTTAGCTTACGCGATTTAACTTAACGATTACGATTAAAAGTAAACGCGTACAATACTAAAAATACATAGTGAATTTATTGACGTCGTAAATGACCCTAAAACACGGGGTGTTATAGATGTAGTGGTCACCACTCTCACCTTCCACTTTAGCGCTATATGATTATTTAGCCGGTAATTTTTTTCTTCACTTTTCACCCACAATGATCATCACTCCCTTCAGTTTTTTTAAATACTCACTTTATATCATCGTACCTCACAAAATATCTCACACAAGTTCACAATGGTCATCATGGCCCGCCTTTTTCACAAAAGCCGAGAAGCGACCTTTCCCTTTATATTAGCCTTGCTGACGCGTAGCTGATACCCCATTTAATAGAGGTGGTGCGTGTATTGTGTCCTCACGAGTGAGGAATGCATATCTTACGCCATAGGTATACCGTTCTTCTAGACCACTGTTTTTGCATAGTCTTATGGCTTATGATATATGTACCCCCCCCCCCTAAAATACAATTTGTACCCCCCCTCCCCCTCGGGTTTTTTGCGGTTTTTTTTTGTATTTTTTTTGTATTTTTTATAATTTTGTATATGTTATAAAACTGTGACACGGAAAAAACGGAACGAAAAATATAAAGTTTAACAGGTCAAAAGTATGAAACTGTCAAAAATTACGGAACATAAACTGATAAAAAACTGCGTTGCACTGTAAAAAAGGAGGTACAAAAGGAATCTTTTGTACCTTTTGGCACTATACAGTGGGGCAGGGGGGTACCAATAGGGGTACCCTAGTCTTATACTCTTATGACCTTATGTCCTTATCCGCTTCATATGACCAAAAGAAACTTATGTGCTGTTTGTTTATTAAGAGGCTCTGAATCTGAATCTGATTCGTACATCTGAATCTGAATTTGATGCGCAAATGTTTGAATATGAATGAAATGATATTGTTTGTTTTTTACTTTTTAAATGTCTGAACGATAAAAACACAAATCAGTTTATTCTTACGAAACATAAACATGTTTAAAAATTATATAGAGCATTTTAGTCATAAAATTAACATAGTTGTGCAACGTGAGAATAAAATGTCTTAGAAAACATTCAAAATTTTGTGTCGCAATTTATTCTCATAAAGTAGTCATCTATTGTACTCTCATGTGGTTAAACATCTTCATTATTTTACAAATTGTTACTATCATTAACTTTATAATCATAAGATTGCGAAAAATAAAATTTCATAGTAGGCTTAACATTGTCAATTAACAATTAAAAATACTTTTTTTTGAACGGCAATTAAAATACTTTTTAGTGAAAAATTTAAACTCACATGCAAATTACACGAGCCACAATTTAATTTCACAAACTAATTATATATTACTATTGTTTGAAAAACTTTTAAATGTTTAAGCATCATCATCATTAGTATTTTGAACATTATTTATCTAACAAAGAAAAAGATTAATTTTCTCTAACGTAATATCAATATTAAAAGAAGAGTAAAAAAAATATCTCACAAAACAAAGAGTGAAAAAACAAAGAAAAAAACTAAAGAAAAAAGAGAGAGTAAAGAGTGAAGAGGCATCAAGACCTCTCATCCACATCTAGTTGGTTAAGATGTTTCAGCCTCTGACCGCGTCTGAATGAAAGAAAAAAAAACAAACGCTCTTAATGAGCCAAATGTCTGAGCGCGTCTGAATGAGTCAGATTAAGAGACTATTAAGAGGCTCTTTATGAAAAACAAACACCACCTTAATTAGTTTTATGTTCTACAACAATTTAAGTAGCATAGATGATCATGAAATAAATCGGTGTGATCTTATCCCAAGATTAAATTTTATATACACTATGATAAAGTTGTAAAAACCTTTGACTGTATGGTGCTGCCTTTCTATGACTATACTTTGACTAAATGGGTACCCCTATTGGTACCCCTTGGCCCACTAAATAGTGTCAAAAAGTAAAAAAGATTTCTTTTGTACCCTTTTTTTACAGTGTAACGCGATTTTTTATCAGTTTCTGTTCCGTAAATTTTGACAATTTCATACTTTTTACCTGTTAAACTTTATATTTTTCGTTCCGTTTTTTCCGTGTCACAGTTTTATAACATATACAAAATTATAAAAATACAAAAAAAATAAAATACAAAAAAAAAACGCAAAAAAACCGGGGGTACAAATGGTGTTATATAACATAAGCCAATTGACTAATACAATGCTTTTTTTTCCTAAACAAATAAAGTACTACCTAAAACTATGCACTGACAAGTTCTCACCCTTTCACAACTTGAGTCAAATCCAAACTAACCATAGTTAAATTATAGTACTATTTAACTCATTTTGACAAATGCACATAACCCTAGCTCACTCTTTTCGATGGTCTACAATATCATCTTCTCCATGAATCCATTCACGTCACTGTGTTCATCAAAATTTTCTGTCAAAAGTGAAATCGGATGATTCTGGTGGACTGGTTCAACCCGGGTCGGATGAAACCCGCCGGTTCAATCCGGGTGTTAAATCCTTAAGAAACCGGCTTACAACGGCTCGGAAATTTCAACGGTCACCGGCTCAACCGGTTTGACCGGCCGGTCGAACCGGGTTTTAAAACATTAAATAGTGGATATATATTGATCTCATCTCGCTAGCAATATAAGCTTATATTGCGTGATAACATAAATTTAACACACAATTTTCCATTATAAACACTTTTATATTCTTTATGATATCCGAAAAGAGTTAAAGTAACATGACATAAAGACATAAAGGGCACGTAAGGGACAAATTTTATTGACTTGGTTTGCCATTGACTCATTGACTAAATAGCCACCTTTCAAAAAAAAAGCAAAACCAAATCAATAAGAATGTGTTTAGCAATGTTTTGAAACCCGGTTCGACTCGGCCAGTTCAACCGGTTAAATTGGTTCCGATCAAAAAAAGTCAAATTAAACCAAGTTTCATATTTTTGAAACCCGGTTAGACACGTCGGGTTTGAAGCGACTCGGGTCAACCCGGTTCTCGAGATCGGACCGGGTTTCGATTTTTTCGTGTTTTTTTACAAAGAAAGCATGTTAATTGTATTTATTTGCGACGTAATTTTATTTCTACATGTTATATTTGTTAATAAATAGGTTTTATGCTCAATATATGAAATATTTTATGATATATATATATATATATATATATATATATATATATATATATATATAGTAGGGATCCAGTGAGAAGTAAATTAAAATAAGAAGTGGTGAGAAGTGATTAAAATCACACATTTGAGATGCAACGACTTGCATTAGATGCATTTCTATTCATATAGATGCATCATTTTGAGTTTTGAAAGTTAATTTGATTTGTAGATGGTGCAAATTGATTTTCATGATTTTGGCACATGCAGAGGAAACAAAAAACTAAGAAAAATAAAATGCATCTAATATACGTATATGCATCTAATTAAAAGCTAGAAAACACATTATTATGGCTTATAATGCATCTAAGATTATGAGATCATCTAATTAAGTCGTGCATCTCGATATGCGATATAGTTACTTCTTATCCTTCTTATTTTAAGAAAACTTCTTATTTGATCATATATATATATATATATATATATATATATATATATATATATATATATATATATATATATATACACACACACATATATAGGGAGGTTATTGTGAGAACAAACTTAAAGTTATAAAAGTGAGAACCAATCACAACCGTCAGATCAAATATTTTGTATTTAATGAAATTAGAATTTGATGAGTGGCAATTGTATAATAAACTAAAACTACAAGGGCAAATGTATCACAATTTATTAAATAAAATGGCGGATGTTTTGATTTGATGGTCGTAACAGACCCGGATTTCCAGCCTCCTTAATTACCACTCATATCACTCAAAAACTAAAATCACTCAAAAATTAATTTAGCAAAAATTCGGGGATTCCGATTGAATTCTATAGACGACAATCAAGGTGATTTACATCCAGTTCTATTCGGTAAGTGATGGTGCCTTTCTCTTTTAGTATTTAAGTAACTTTTTCCCGCATTATTTAGATTGACTAACCTAAACCCATAATTGCATGTTGATTTTGTAGTTCGAAGAAGTTACTTAAACAAATGGCAAAACATGATGGAGGCTCTAATGAGCTGATTGATTTGACTGGTCGTGAAGCTGATGTTGCTGGTTCAGGTATGAATGTGTTTGATAACCCTAAATTTATGTGTTTCATATGTTTGTTACTATGTGTGTCATTATGTAAAAAAAAGCACCCCCAGAAACCGTGTATAAAAAATGTAACTTTGATGATACAGTTTGATACATTTGTTAGTTTTTACCCTGATGAAACAAACCTTACGGATAATGATAATTGCATAAACAGAGTATGTTATAGTTGTTACTTGGTATTTTGTTATTGAATTTAGTATCAGTAAAAGCACTACGAAACACCCTTGATAAAGCCAGCTCTTCCTTGTAAATGTGGAGCTTCTGAATATCAGTAACCAAACGGGTAACCGAGTCTTTGACTTTACCATAGATTTCCCTAAGAACACCATTAACACATTCTACTGGATTTGACGAACTTGCAACATCCATGGGCATACCCACAATCTTGCTAGGCAAAGCATTCTTTGACCATCTTCGCTACAAATACTGTCTAGGGAAATGGAATACCTTGGACATCCTAAGAACATAGAAAATATGGCGACACAACAAGCCATAACACTCGTATTTTAAGCAGCTGCAATTGATCGAACAAGTAGATGGTACATACGTAACCTGCAACACAAAGGTATGTTGAAAATTGATTAAAACCAGGGATATTAGTCATACATGTATATATAAAAAACAAGCGGGGCATATAGTGTATGCATTATCTATTTATGGAATTTGGAAGACAAGGATATGGATATCGTTACCTCATATTTAACTTCAACGGATACACCTTTCAATTTGTAATCCGCATCAGTATCACGAATCACATAATTAAAGGACGTATCAACTTCTTGAACATTCAATGAACAATAATGAAATAATGACGCATATATCTCATCCTGGACATCATAAAACAAACTGTGTGTATACAGTTCAACGGCTTCCTTTTCGACTTGTAACTGAGTTTTGAAATCAGGTGTCGTGTACTTGGAATCATGTGTATTCTTCCCATATTTGAATCTTTCTGAATCCATTGCCGTATGGAAATGACTCAAAAATTCAATCAAACTCAAATGTGGATTTGTCAGCTGTCAAAAAAAATGATTCTCACCTTCGGACCTTGATGTTGTGCGCATTAGCCCAGACATTGGTTCGTGCCTAAAATAGGCAGGTATCCAATTTGACCGTAGCTCAAACATATCAAGCAACCATTTATGTTCAGTTAGTTTAAAATCTTCCATTATCTCGTTCCACTATTCATCAAACACATCAGCCTCAATCTTGTCAGTCCATACAATATCACACAAACGCCTTTTAAAATCGGTGTTGCTACACACGGCTGGTCCGACCTACACACATTTTACAATGTATCAGTTTTTTAATGTTTATGATCAACGTTGTGAAAAAAATAAAATAGATCCTGCATAATTGGTTGGCTTGCAGTATACGCAATTGAAAAAAAGCCATGTTTGCTGTAACACACCCAATTTGCTAACCCAAAAACCAAACACCCCTGAACCCAATTTGCTACTACAAAATGTGGTTTCCAAACACCATTGAACATACAACCAAAACATGTTATATTATTAAACCTAAGTTTTTAGTAATCTGACCCAAACACTGATTTAAAAAGTGGAAACGCCTGCAAAGTTTACACGAACATAAGCAAATGACATAGCATTTTAATAATAAAAAAGAATACCTTTTTAGTGAGTTTTGCCATTATATGCCACATACAAAGACGATGGCGCGTATTAGGTAATATCTCTTCTATAGCTATCTTCATAGCCGGATCTTGATCAGTAACAACAACCTTTGGAAGTTTGATGAATACCTTTTTAAACTTATTTAACAACCACGTATATCTTATTGCAGATTCTCTTGCTAACAAAGCAGCAGCAAAAATCACACGTCTGTTGTGGTTATCAATGCCCGTAAAAGGTACAAGCACCATATTGTACCTACATATATAAGTACTCATCTGTATCAGTTTGTATCACACAAACTACTTAACCTAAAAAAAGATGACATGTTACTTGTTTGAGCGAAAAGTGGCATCAAATGACATAACGTCACCAAAAGCATCGTAATTACGCTTGGCTTGCGCATCAGCCCAAAACAATCCTACCAATTCTTTTGTGTCTTCATCCCGCTTGTATTTAACCAAAAAATCTTCAAAGAACTCTTCCCGGCTCAACAACTTATCAACCACCATTTGGGCATCACGATTACCAATAAAATCATTCAACCCATGCCTATGATTCTTGCATTCAACATCTGTTGCGCCAATATTTTCAAATCCACCATAGATCTCTTTCATAACTTTCCAAGATCTAACCGGACCTATATTGACATTAGAAAGTTGGTTTAGCAATTGCTACTTAGAGAACGTCAGCCTACGAGATGCCCTAAGATACTTGATATCGTCTTCATATACCAAACTATGGTTGTGTTTCTCGAAAAACTTGGTCACAACATACTTGCCATCTAGTGTCTTCTTAAGTCTAAGTTGTGCGGTACATCCACAACGACAAGAGGCATGTTTCCTCCTTCTTATGACCTTAGTAATAGCTAACAGGTTGGTCAACACTGGTTTAACTGTTTTTGTTTTTTCATGCTTAGGTGGAGGTTTAAAACCTTATCTAACACAATAAAAATACTTATGGTTGGGTTCTTCTTTGTTGTTCTTTTGACCACCCTTTCTAACCTCAAACCCGCCTTCTCTTGCATAATCTTTTTAAGCCTTTAAAGCTAGTTCAAGTGTAGTAAAGACTGTCCCTTCAACATGTGATAGGTGTAAAATTACACATATTTGTTTATACCTAAAATAGCCAAATTAAACCCAAAACAGACTTTAAATGGCAAAAATATACTTGTTTATGTGTTTTGTGTGTGCAGGTACGGATATGTCAAAAATCACAAAAAAACCATCAAAAACAGGCAAACACGGACACAAGGAACGGAAGAGCACAAAGGAAGCCAAGGATTCAAAGCCAAAGCCAAGAAAAGTCAACTCTCAGTCAACTATGGGTCAAACAAAGTCAACCATAACAAGACAAAACCCAAAAAGTTCCAAATCAGTCCCTTAATTCTCCAAAATTTACACAAATGATCCTTGGACTCTAAATGGGCCTTAAAACCCTTAAAACCCTAC
>BQNB010054942.1:0-33858 GCA_026074375.1 Tanacetum coccineum
AACATATTTCTTTGTGCTCTCTCCCTCTATCCATTCGGCACACACACAAAAACACACAAAACCATACATTTTCCATTTTTAATCACTTCCTTTTGAAGACAAGTTGAAAGTTTGATCGTTTAAGATCATTCGGGTGTAACACAAACAACATTTGGGTTGTTTTTTTATCTTTGTTCATCTCTAAAAATCATTTTCTTTGTAAGTCTTCCAATCTTCAAATAACTTGTACTTTTCTATTTCTCTTGATGCATAAACATTGGTTGTACAACTTGTTTTGTAAAAAGAATGATTTTGAAAATACATAAACCCTAAAAGGGTGAGAAACATTGCTTGTTTTTAAAACTGGACACAAGTACTTTACGTGAGATTTTTCTTGTTTACGTGTTGCCTAAGTAGCTTTTAGACCACTACTGCCCGAACTATCATGAACTGTCAATCTCTTGACTGGAGGACCGGTCGAGGGAGCGCGAATGAATAAATAGATCTATTGGGACTAATTATCCCTATCCGGGTGAGTAGCGCTCACTACCCACGGGGCGCCCGATAAACGGATATATGTCATGTCGTACTGGTTAGGTTGTCTTTGGTCGGACACCTGGAAGGGCACACAAATACTTATAGCAATGTACATGCTAACATGCGTAATTAGCTTCAGTGTCATGAGCTTAGTGCAACGTAAATACTTTTTATGTGAAGTTGTATCTGTTATAACTGTCGCATACGTGTTGATATCTTGTGGTCCACTATAATAACGTTTGAACTAAACCTATGAATTCACTCAACTTTATGTTGACGTTTTAAGCATGTTTTTCTCAGGTGCTTAGCATGGATGCTGTTGATTGACTTATGTGAAGTCTATTTGCCTGTACCGGTTTACCAGAGATTTATCTATGTCTTTAAATACCGTTGTTGAACTTATTTAAGCTTCCGCATTTTAACTTTGAATCTTTTAGATTTAATCGATGTAAAACTTATTATTATTATTTTAAAACTTTGCAACGGTGTTTATTTTTAAAACGTACCCTTAGAGGTCGTTCTTTATGCTTTGTACTTGAGATGCCCAATTAAGTCACGCCTCCGGACACGTGTTCCGTCCAGGCCCCGTCTGGGGGTGTGACAATTATGACATTCTAGGAATTAGGTCATGAACGTAAGTTTATTACAGAGATTGTGGCAAGAAGAGCAAATGGTTGCATAGTGTCCATAACCGAGCCAGATTACAAGAACCTCAATAAGAATGACATTGAAGACATGTATCTGCTGATCATGAATAACAAGGTACCTGATTATGCTAATACAGGATTGCTATGGTCTCTATCAGTGTTCATCAGGAGTTCAGTGATATGGGAAAGAGTGCACGATTTTCAACTTGGAATCGAAAGCTATCAACAGAAGATTAATCTCACTGCACCAACAATTACATTCCCAGGAATTAAAGAATACGATGTGTTTTCTATTTTCCATGAGCCTGTACATGGAATCATTTACACTAACAGCAAGAAAGAGAAAAGGGTGATGAGACCTTCAAAGATACAAAAGTTTTGTGATGCAACCCTGAGAAGAACGCTTGAAGGTCTAAAGAGTTATTATAATGATGTCAAGTATGGCTATGTGCAAAAAGAACTCACAAATGATGAAGTTGAGTTTCTTAAGTTGTTTGAAGAAGAGATTGAAGTTCGATTGAATTATCGAGATCAAATGAGAAGATGGGAGATGTATGTGAATGGAAGACCACTTGGACCAAGGAGGGAACGCCCAGAATAATCGACCCTTAGGGGGAGATTGTTAGGTTTATGGAAAAGTGTCGATTATGTGGTTTTATTATATTTTGATATTAGACTTTGTTTAGTTGAGTTTAATATAGCTTGTAATAGGGTTTATTATGCTTTAAGTAAGAAATAGCATACTATCCAAAGTCTAGGGACTATTATTGTCAAGTTAGAAAATAAGGAAGGGAAGCCTCCCTCCCTTTGCCTATAAATAGCCCTCTAATCTTCATTAGAGGGTAATGATCTTGTAACCAACTCTTAATTTTCCCTCCATAATAATATTTGAATTTTCCCTTCACTTGCTCTCATTTTCTCTAATCTTGCATGTTGATATGATTGATTCAAGATTCATGTGACCTATCATGCTCCTACGATTAGGAATTTGCTCATGAATAAGAAAAAGTTGCTTGAATTAGCTAAGATACCGTTGAATGAGAATTGCTCGGCGATGCTCCTCAAAAGGCTTCCCGAAAAGCTTGGAGATCCTGGCAAGTTTCTTATTCCATGTGATTTCCCGGGAATGGATGTATGTCACGCCTTGGCTGATCTTGGAGCGAGCATAAATCTTATGCCTCTTTCCTTTTGGAAAAAGCTTTCCCTACCTGAACTTACCCCAACTCGGATGACTTTAGAGTTAGCGGATCGATCGATTACTCATCCTAAAGGACTCGCTGAAGACGTTTACGTTAAAGTAGGAAAGTTCCATTTTCCTACTGACTTTGTTGTTGTCGATTTCGAAGCCGATCCTCGAGTACCTCTCATACTTGGGAGATCCTTTTTGAGGATCGGTCTTGCTTTAATTGACGTTTATGGAGAAGAAATAACCCTTCAGGTTGATAACGAAGCCGTCACTTTTAATCTAGATCAAACCACAAGATACTCCTATACCAATGATAAGTCGGTAAACCGAATTGATATCATTGATGCAGTTTGTGAGGAGTATGCTCTGGAATTGCTAGGATTTTCTAATTCTTTGGGTGGCAATCCTACCCCGACGGCTGAGCCTCTTACTTCCGAATTCATTTTGGAAGAGATTGAAGCTTATCTTAAGGATGATCGATTCACCGAAAAATGATCATGGACGACTGCAAATCTCGAGTAAGAAATTTAGTTTATCGAAAAATGTTAAATAATGACCCTTTTCCAACTTCCTCCGATGGACCTTAAACAAATGAATAACCGAGCAAAACTTCAATTGAAGAGCCTCGGAATATAGTTAAAAGATTTAACGTCTCACTTAGAATATGCTTTCTTGGAAGAAAACGACCAGTTACCAGTAATTATTGCAAAAGGTTTAAAAATGATGAAAAAGATGCTCTCTTAAAGGCGCTCAAATCTCATAAAAGGGCCATTGCTTGGAAAATCACCAACATCAAGGGTATCGACCCTCGTTTTTGTACACATAAAATCTTGATGGAGGATGATTACAAACCTACAGTTCAAAGTCAAAGACGGGTTAACCCAAAAATTCACGAGGTAATAAAAAAGGAGGTCTTAAAACTTTTTTGATACCGAAATGATTTACCCGATCTCCGACAGCCCATGGGTTAGTCCAGTGCATTGTGTTCCCAAGAAAGGTGGAATAACCGTTGTTGCTAATGAAGAGAATGAATTAATTATGACACGTTTAGTTACTAGGTGGAGAGTTTGTATCTACTATAGGAAGTTAAATGAAGCGACTCGAAAAGATCATTTTCCATTTCCATTTATGGATCAAATGTTAGAGAGATTAGCCAGAAATGAGTTTTATTGTTTTCTAGATGGATTTTAGGGTATTTTCAAATACCAATAGATCCCCAGGACCAAGAGAAAACTACTTTCACATGCCCGTATGGAACTTTCGCGTACCGTCGCATGCCATTTGGCTTGTGTAATGCTCCCGGTACTTTCCAACGGTGTATGATGGCCATATTCCATGATATGATCGAAAAGACTATGGAAGTGTTTATGGATGATTTCTCAGTTTTTAGGGATAGTTTTGATTCGTGCCTCTCCAATTTAGAAAAGATGCTAAAACGTTGTGAAGACACAAATTTAGTTCTTAATTGGGAGAAGTGCCACTTTATGTGTAGAGAAGGAATTGTGTTAGGGCATAAAATTTCAAAATCGGGAATTGAGGTTGATCGTGCTAAAGTCGATCTTATCGCTAAGCTACCTCACCCGACTACTGTTAAAGGTGTTAGGAGTTTCTTAGGTCATGCGGGTTTTTACCGACGATTTATCCAAGACTTTTCTAAGATTGCTAGACCAATGACCCACCTTCTTGAGAAGGAAACATCGTTTGTATTTTCTAAGAATTGTATTGATGCTTTTCAGACTCTTAAAAAGAAGCTTACCGAAGCTCCAATCTTAGTTGTCCCAGATTGGAACCTACCTTTCGAACTCATGTGTGATGCAAGTGATTTTGCGATTGGTGCGGTTTTAGGACAACAAAAGATGAAGCACTTTCAGCCTATACATTATGCTAGCAAGACAATGACGGAAGCTCAAATTCATTACACTACCACGGAAAAGGAAATGCTTGCCGTTGTGTATGCTTTTGAAAAGTTTCGGCCATATCTTGTCTTATCAAAAAGTATAGTGTATACGGATCACTCGGCTTTAAAGTACCTTATGAACAAACAAGACGCTAAGCCGAGGTTGCTCCGGTGGGTTCTTCTCCTACAAGAATTTGATATCACCATCCGTGATAAAAAAAGAAGTGAGAACCTTGCGACAGATCATTTATCTAGACTTGAGAATCCTCATAAGAATGTGTTAGAAAATAAGGATATAAATGAACATTTCCCTTTAGAGACTCTTGGAGTTATTTCTAGTGGAAGTACCCCATGGTTTGCGGACTATGCAAATTACCATGCGGGGAATTTTATCATCAAAGGAAAAATGACACTCACACAAAGAAGAGTTTTTCAAGGACGTATTTAAACACATAATTCTGGTATGATCCCTCATCTTTTTCGTTTTATGTGCGGTTCAAATCATTCGACGGTGTGGTGGATGGCAAGAAGCTTTGAAATATCAAGCTTGTCATGAAGGACCCACCGGGGGCCATCATAGTGCCAATCTCACCGCTCGAAAAGTATTTGATGCCGGATTCTTTTGGCCTACCATATATCGAGATGCCCATTCAATGATCAAATCTTGTGATACGTGTCAAAGACAAGGCAAAATTTCACAACGAGATGAAATGCCTCAAAACGCTATCCAAGTTTGTGAAATCTTCGATGTATGGGGTATTGATTTCATGGGACCATTTCCTTCTTCACATGGGAATAAATACATTCTCGTAGCCGTTGATTATCTTTCAAAATGGGTTGAAGCAAAAGTGCTCCCCACAAATGATGCTAGAGTTGTAGTTAAGTTTTTGAAATATCGTTTTGCCCGATTCGGAACACCTAGAGCTATTATAAGCGATCGTGGGACCCATTTTTGTAACGATCAGTTTGCTAAAGTAATGTCTAAGTATGGGGTCACACATCGTCTTGCTACCGCTTATCACCCTCAAACGAGTGGTCAAGTGGAGGTGTCCAATCGAGGTTTGAAACATATTCTAGAAAGAACGATTGGAGAAAACCATGCCTCATGGTCCGACAAACTAAATGACGCTTTGTGGGCATTTCGTACTGCTTTTAAGACACCAATTGGTTGTACGCCTTACAAGTTAGTGTACGGAAAGTCTTGCCATTTACCTATAGAATTAGAGCATAAAGCATATTGGGCTTTGAAACATGCTAACTTTGATCTCAAAACCGCGGGTAATCACCGGAAGCTTCAACTTAATGAATTTAATGAGCTTCGTGATCAAGCTTATGAGAATTCTTTGATTTATAAAGAGAGGACGAAGAAGCTTCACGACTCAAAGATCAGAAACCGCATTTTCAATGTTGGTGATCGAGTTTTACTCTTCAACTATCGTCTTAAGATATTCTCCGGAAAGCTTAAAACTCGTTGGTCAGGACCTTTCACCATCACCAAATTTTTTCCATTCGAAACCATTGAGTTATCTCAACCCGATGGTCCGACCTTTAAGGTGAATGGTCATCGTGTGAAGCATTACTTCGGAGGGGATTTACCACCCAAGGTAGTCCAAGATCTCCACACTCTCTCCAAGGACGAATGAATTCGGAGATCGAGTCAAGCTATGTGACTCGGTTACCTAAAATAAAGCGCTTCGTGTGAGGCACCCCATGCTTATCCTTCTATCTTCTTTTTCTTTGTGATGTGAGGAGGCTTGTACTCTTCCGATTCTTGTTGTGTTTGTACTTGTGATTGTTTGCAGGATTGATCCAAAATTTTCTGAAGACTCTCGTGTTCAGTGTTTTGTCCTGGTGCACTCGAGCTTCACAGCCTTTGCTTGCCATTAGTTTGGGGATGTACCGAGATGAAAGTCGCTACATGGGATGATCTCGCCTTCAAACTCATTATTCTCGGGTGGAACGTGAAGCATAGTATTTTGCAAAACGTTGATCCATGGTTGAAATTCAAAATAGCACATTCACTTAAGATATAATAAATGTCGGGAGTGAAAAGTTCACAAGTTGCAAATATGAGTAGTGTTAGCATCTTAACTGATAGTTAGCTATGATTTCGTTTTAAGCTTGGTTTGAAGCAAGTGAAAAGTCGGGGACGATGAATTTATCCTTTTTGGGGCATTCTCGGATCGAAATGCATCTTGTTCTATGATCCCTAACAGTTATGGAAATAACGAAAGTCGAAATATTCTAAGTTCATTTAAAAAAATGAAAAGGTTTTGAAAAATGGGAAAATGGGGTGTTTTATAACTTGTGATTTCTTAACTCTCTCCACAAAAATCTTTGCTACTTTTCAAAGATTTAGTTTGGGGAAGTTTTGAAGTATTTGGTTTTAAAGCATATAATATTGCGTGAGGACACACAATCGCTTAGTTTGGGGAATTTTGATATGTGAGAAATCACATATCCTTTCTATATCAAAAATGTCCCTAAAAAGATAAAATTGTGCATAAAATGCTTGCATATTGCTTGTTTTGTCTTTGTGATTGTGTAGGTACGGATAGTTCAAATATCACAAAAAAATGGTCAAATCCGAACAAACACGGACACGGAAACGAAAAGAGTGCAAAAGAGTCGAAAAATTGCTATCAATGGTCAATAAAGTCAACTCGATTGGTCAAAACACTGTTCAACACAAGAGTCCAAAAACCTCAAAATACCACAAAAGCCCTTAATGTTAAATCAAAATTCATAAAAAGCCCTAAACCTTAACACTGTTAGTCCCTTAACTAACGGTTGTTAACTTTTAATTATTAACCCTTTTTACCCTAAACCTTATACCCTGCCCATCCTATTTCTTTTTATAAAAAGCCCAGGTCAATGACCTAAAACCCCGAGTCAAACCCCCATCTAACTGTCAAAAAAGGGCGCGTAATACCTTTTACTATTCATCATCATCTTCGCATTTAACCCAACTTAAATCAAAGGGTAAATGGCAATTGACAGCGTGGCTTAGTAATTCGAGAACCAAGGTACGATGTGGCAGAGTTAGATGTCACAAAAGCCTCTCATTGACCAAGACTCCACAAAGAATGACACACGGATATATGAAAGAAACACACAAGGACAAGAATTTTTACACTAAATCCTAGCCAAAAGAAGCACAACGAGCCTGACACACGGAATGCCACGTTGGTAATCCGTGTGCTCACTTAATGATCCAACGGCTCAAAATTGGGATCCAATGATTGGCATTGAATGAAGGCTAAACTGAGCCCTAAACCAACATGTAACCCATTTGCTTCTATTTTGACCCGTTTTAAACCCAAGCACCCATCCTAGCACCTCTATGACCTCACCCTTATGTTACCAAGCAGCCTAGCAAGCACCTCCATCACCTCCTTGCTACAATACTTGGCCACCAAGGTGGTTTGTCACCTCCTTGTCTCCTATTCCTAGCTGTGGCCTCCAAACACCATTCCACATCTTCATGGCTAGTTTCTAGCTCATATTACTCACCTTCCTAGCCTTTAATAGTCACTAGCACCAAGGGTGTTTTCACCCTATAAATACACAAACCAAGCACCCCTTTTAAACCACACCTCAAAAACTCATACACTCTCAAATGGAGTTCTAACTCAGATCAAGGAAGGTCAAGAGAAGTCCCTAAGCTCAGAATAGAAGCCAAGAAGCAAGAAAAATGAAGCCTTGAAGTCATTACTAGGCGTACGAACTTGAAAACCCTATTTCGGCCCATTTTAGCTCAAGTAAGCCTAAGATCTTATTCCATAAGCTTATATTCTGTATTAGAATGTTCATAATACTCTTAAGATCATATATGAACTCTTGTTTGAAGCTTTGAATCCTCAAACCCATGTGTTTTTTATTAAAACCCTAAAAACGACCCGTTTTGATTTTCTAGCTAACGAATCCTTTTTCTAAACTTTTGTTACGTTAGAACATCTTATTTTAGCTTATTTTAATAAGCTATAACCTGCAAATATCATTTGGAATCTTAAAATAAGCTTGCATGGCTTTTTGGACTTGTTTTGCAAATATTTCCATGCATAGGGGTATATATCGTAACTTTCTAAAATTTATAACTAAATGGGCTGAAAATGTCATTATTCCAAAGTTATAACTATGAGGGGTTGTTTTGCCAAATTCTAAAGTTAAAGGTTTAATATATATATACTTAAAGGACTAAAGTTGTAAAAGTTTATAAACCAAGGGTATATATTGCCAATTTTACAAACTTAAAAATATAAAATATTATATTTTTATACAAATTATAAAAATATATATATTAATATTATAAAACTCGATTTTATTAAAACCCGACACATTTATCGTTATTAATCTTAAATCGACACATTATTTCGTTATATATTTAACGTAATTTATCATCAAACTAACTTTTGAAGAAACTTAAAATCTTATCGTATCACGTTACTAGAGAATTTCATATAAAGGGTTTCATTTGAGTTTTCGTTTTGACGAGTTTGCTGGGTTTACGATTTAAAGTGCCCTGGCTCCTCAAACGATACTAATGACCTCTGGGATGATCGCCGATAGCCCGACAGTGATACAAAATTTCTATTAATTTCATAAATCAAGATATATGTTTAAACTTTATAAAGTTTTGAACATAAAACCATACACTAAGACTTGGAATATCACCCAGGTTTTGCGTGACGATAGCGTTACTTTCACTTGTTACTACTTTTGCCATCAATTAGATTTCCCTATACTGTTAAGGTGAGTTCATAGACTCACTTTTAAATCTTCTATTTCATAAAACCAGTGAGGGGGATACATGCTATGAACAGGAATACAAGTGTTTTCTAATTGTATGTTTATTCTGATATATTATGGCATCTGTCTGTCTAGTCCCTTATATGCCAAAAAGGCCCCGCAATCATGGACCATTAATCACTTTGCGAGTGTCTGCGAATATTAGTGAATATGCCTATTGGGATTGACGAATCCATTTGTGTTAGCCGGATAGGTAGCCAACGCATATATTGAAACTTTTAGGTATATGGATAATTACCTTACACGAGGGGGCATATCTTTATATATATCATTATTGATATATACACTAGCCAGTTTGAGTGTCATGAGCTTAGATGTAATAATACTGTTTTCCATAATAATTGTACTCATTGCAATTATTACACTTATGGGTGTATAACAACGTAACCCACTCTTATGATGACTTGTATTCACACTATTTATTAATTAAACCTATGAATTTCACCTCAACCATTGGGTTGACCTTTTAGATGTTATATTCAGGTAACTGAAATCTTATAGCAACTAGAGTGGCACGGACTTGAAGATGGCTAAACTGTTATCATTCAAACTTTATGTTTTCATGTAGATTTTGGGACCTCTGTTTGTAAAAACTCTGATGAAATAATGAATGATAACTTATCTTTTAAAAATGTCTCTTTCGAGTCATTTTCTATGATTATGACTGTTGTACTATGAAATAATACCCCAGATTAGCTTCCGCTGCTATATGTCAAAAATGGGGGTGTTATAGATTGGTATCAGAGCCACGGTTATAGAGAACAAGGTTAAAACCTTAACTATAACTACTTTTCTTTTTCCATCTAAGAAAGTCCTCCGTGCCACTACATCTCCTGAATAGTATGTAAAGATACATAACTATTATACTATTATATAAATAACTTATGTTATTTACTACTGGGTTGTTAACAGAGTGATGTCTTCTCCCAACCATCCTACTTCCGATATTGAGGATGCTTTTTCCTCCAACTTTCCGGACTATATCCCGGCTTCCCCGGACTATGTCCCAGCTTCACCAGGAAAAACTTATTCTAGCTCTTCAAATAACTCATTTGGTGTAGTTCCAATAGCTTCACCAACTCTTTTACTTTTTCATGATGACCCCTATATGAAGGTCATGCATGCATACTATGCTAAAGAATCACCTATTCCACCACCAACTATTGTGCCTCCATCTTCAATGTTTAATCCTCAAGAATTCTTTCTTCCGGAGGAATTATTGTCACCTAAGAAACAAGGCCATAACCAATCATTCTCCTCTACTTCTGCCCTACCTTAAGAATTTGAGATGGGAGAAAGCTCTCGTAAGACAAGTTTGGAACGTCACGAGGAGCAAATTGAGGAAATTTGATCACCGGTATGAAACTCTTCTCGACCGCATTAAGCACATAGAAGAAAAAATAGAAGGTCTCGGAAATGGCCAGGTGATTATACAACAAGATTTCGACAATCTGGAAGCTGAACTCTAAAAGGCTCATGCTCGGATTACTAAACTTCAAAGAAAGCAAATGGAAAATAACAACAAGACTGCTCTGGCTAGCTTCAAGATTGCTAATCTAGAACAAATCATCGAAGAAATCCAAAGTCATCATCAAGCAGATAAGGAAAGTCTTCTTTATGAATGCAAATTATAACTCAAGAACAACCAGAAAGGACCATCGAACTACTAGATTAGATACTATTTATAGCTTTTAACCTAGCCACGGATGTGTGGTATAATAAAACACTTGTCAAAATTTTGACTATGGAAGTTACAAGAAGTCAAGTTGTTTCATGATATAATACAATGTACAATCCGTTTATACCTTGTTGTTTCATATATTCGAATATATCCATCCTAAACAACTTCTCTTATATTATCATCCTTCGTCTTCATCATTATGATATCATACCATGACTTCCTAAAATAAAATCATAGATACTTATTGATATGACTTTAATCTCTGATTTCGATATCTCTATTAAAAATGATTAAGTTTAAAAAATAAGCATTGCATTGTAAGACTTGTGATATCATTTCTTTTACGTTGTTATCGTATGTTGATTGAATGTACTCTTCAATAGTGGATGTAATCATCTGATAGCACCAGGCATGGACTTAGGTGCCATCAGGAAAATAGTTTTGTGAAGTGTTTCTGCAGCTTTTCGGAAGCTCAAGCCGCCCTAACATGGCAAATACTGATTAAATACCACCGACCAGAGAACTCTATTGAGGCAAGACAATGTAGTACAAGAGTTCAGAGCTGCCAACCTATCAACTTCAAAGGTATGGAAGGTGCTATTGGTCTCATCCCCTGGTTTGAAAGAACTGAACCAGTGTTTTCCCGTAGCAACTGTACCGAAGACTGCAAAGTGAAATTTGCTACTGGTACCTTAACTGAAGAAGCTCTACCAGTAGTCAGAGAATTCCCGAAAGTCTTTCCTGAAGATCTACATGGCCTTCCTCCCATTCGTCAAGTAGAATTTCAAATCGATTTAATTTCAGGAGCGACACATGTAGCCCGAGAACCTTATAGATTAGCTCCTTCAGAAATGCAGGAACTATCTAACCAACTTCAAAAGTTGGCAGACCGAAGTTTTATTCGGCCAAGTACTTTACCTTGTGGAGCTCCTGTCTTATTTGTTAAAAAGAAAGACAGATCTTTCAAAATGTGTATTGATTACCGGGAGTTGAATAAACTTACCTTAAATAATCGTTACCCATTACCTAGGATCGATGACTTATTTGACCAACTTCAAGGTTCGAGTGTCTACTCGAAGATTGACTTAAGATCAGGCTATCATCAACTGAGAGTCAGGGACGAAGATATTCCCAAGACTGCTTTCAGAACAAGATACGGACATTATGAATTTCAAGTGATGCCATTTGGTTTAACTAACGCACCTGCTGTATTCATGGATCTCATAAACCGTGTGTGCAAACCATACTTGGATAAATTTGTAATAGTGTTCATCGATGATATTCTTATCTACTCTCGTAACAAAGAAGAGCACGCAAATCATCTGAGAATAATCCTAGAATTACTCAAGAAAGAGAAGTTGTATGCCAAGTTCTCCAAGTGTGATTTCTGGATTCGTATCGTGCAATTTCTTGGACACTTAATTGATAGTCAAGGACTTCATGTTGACCCCGCCAAGATTGAAGCAGTTAAGAATTAGGCATCTCCTACTACACCCACAGAAATACGTCAATTCTTAGGACTTGCCGGCTATTATCGGAGATTTATCAAAGATTTCTTTCCGAGATTGCAAGGTTCTTTGACTGAATTAACCCAGAAAAACAAGAAGTATATCTGGGGCGAAGATCAAGAGTCGGCTTTCCAATTACTAAAACAGAAGCTTTGTGAAGCTCCAATCTTAGCATTACCAGAAGGAAACGATGATTTTGTTGTTTACTGTGATGCATCCCATCAAGGTCTGGGAGTGGTGTTAATGCAAAGAGAGAAAGTTATTGCATATTATCCCGACAATTAAGCCGTAATATGAAAGATAACTATTACCACTTATGATCTCGAATTAGGAGCAGTAGTGCTTCGCTCCTTAAAATTTGAGCCACTATCTGTTATGGCTACTAAATGTACGGTGTTCAACTGTATATAAAATGTCTTCAGCACAACATCCTTGAACAGAAAGAGTTGGAACATGAGACAATGCAGGTTGGTCTTAGAATTACTTGCAGATTACGAATGTGAAATTCGCTACCATTCCTAGGAAAGCAAATGTTTGTAGCTGAGGCTTAGCCGGAAGGAACGAATCAAACCACCCGAGTTAGATCATTAGTTATGACCATTCATCCAAACTTACCCTCACAAATTCTTAAAGCTCAAACCGAAGCACTCAAAGAAGAAAACATCAAGGCTGAAAACTTACAAGGAATGGATAAAGCATTTGAAATACGTCCTGATGGAACTCGTTGTATTAAGAACCGAAGCTGGTTACCACTCTTTGGTAATCTGAGAGACTTGATCATGCATGAGTCCCATAAATCAAAATATTCCATTCACCCAGGTTCTGACAAGATGTATCAGGATCTTAAGAAACTCTATTGGTGGCCTAACATGAAGGCAATCATCGCTGAATATGTTGGCAAATGTTTAACATGTTCTAGAGTTAAGGCAGAATGTCAGAAGCCATCCGGCTTACTGGTACAACCGGAGATTCCTATGTGGAAATGGGAGAGAATCACAATGGATTTCATCACAAAACTGCCCAAAACATCAAACGGACATGACACAATCTGGGCACTATTGATCGCCTTACCAAATCCGCACACTTCATCCCTACCCGAGAGACAGATAGTATGGAAACCCTTACAAGGTTATACATCAAAGAAATAGTCTCCCGGCATGAAGTGCCAGTATCTATCATCTCGGAATCGTGGACAGTCATTTTTACATCCAGATTCTGGCAATCATTTAAAAACGTGCTTGGGTACTCAAATAAGACATGAGTACAACATATCATCCCGAAACCTATGGACAAAGTGAAAGGAGCATTCAAACACTCGAAGACATGCGATTCGGTGTGTTATGATTTTGGAAAGGATGGAAAGACATTACCAGTGGTAGAATTCATACAATAACAGTTATCATGCCAGTATCAAGGCAGCATCATTTGAGGCACTTTATGGTCGAAAGTTCAGATCACCTGTTTGCTGGGCCGAAGTTGGAGATGTTCAACTTACAGGACCAAAAATAATCCATGAAACCACTGAAAAGATAGTGCAAATTCGACAACGCTTGCAAGCTGCAAGAGATCGGCAAAGAAGTTACGCCAATATAAGGCGAAAGCCTTTAGAATTTCAAGTTGGAGATCGTGTTATGTTGAAAGTATCACCTCGTAAAGGTGTCATCCGATTCGGAAAACGAGGAAAGCTTAATCCTCGGTACATTGGACCATTCAAAATCCTTGAACAGATTGGCCCAGTGGCATACAAACTAGAGCTTCCTGAAGAGCTTAGTAATGTCCACAGTACTTTCCACATTTCTAATCTAAAGAAATGCTTATCTGACGAATCCCTTGTCGTTCCAATGAAAGAGCTTCGACTCGATGACAAACTTAACTTTGTAGAAGAAACCAGTGGGGGGATTATGGATCTTTTTTTTTTGAGACGGTTAAGCAACTGAAACAAAGTCATATTCCTATAATCAAAGTAAGATGGAACTCTAAAAGAGGACCAGAATTTACATGGGAACGCGAAGATCAAATTCATGCCAAGTATCCACATCTGTTTTTTAAACACCTCTCGGCAACAATAAATCTCGGGACGAGATTCTTTTAAGGAGGGAGACTATACAACCCCAATTTTATCAATGTAATTATCCATCTATTAAATTAGATGCACTGTAATATCCATCTATTAAATTAGATGCATTGTAATATCCATCTATTATAAATATATCATCTTCTTACAAGGAAATTTTTTGCTTTATCTCATTATGCAACGTAACTTGCTTCTCTAAAGTAAACGAGCTCACGCAACCTCTATCAATGCCATCTCTATCTATGTTTATATCATGTAAACATCCTAATATGTCAAGTCTATATCCTTAATAATCATTGTAAAAGTTAACATTATCTATTTAACATACTTTCTCAAAACGTTATATCAAAACAAGCATTAAACGTTAACGTTTATATCAAAAACCTAAAATATATGTAATGATTACATATAAATGATGTACAAAGCTTAAGAGGTATACAAGTATCAATACAAAAACATTTGAATTATTTTTTCCCTCAAAGTCAATGTTACTACCCATTAAAGCTTAATGTTACAAGTCTAGATAATGAAGAAAGTTCAAATTAGGTCATTTTAACTCCTAAATCAACTTTGGTTTCTTACACACTTTAGCCAAGGTACAAGCACTTATTGGCATGACTCTAAACCCTATTCTTAACCCTAATCCTTGTTTTTAAAACCCTAACCCTAAACAAAAACCATTAAAAACACTAATTTTACTTTAAAACTAAAACTAAACCCTAAAAACTTAAAACAAGTCCGAAACCTTAATCCGTAAAAACCCTAAAACCTTTTAATTCCCAATCACTAATCCTAACTTAATCTATCATGAACCCTAAACTATCTAGAAATTAAAAACCCTAAACCCTACCGAAATAAAATAATACCCGGATACCCGTTTCTTTCCATTTTGACCCTTTTTACACTAAGCTAGTTAATTAAGGCACTTCAAGCACCTCTATGAATCACCAAGCAACCAACAAGCACCTTACGTGCACCTCCATCACCTATTTGTCACTCCTTGTCCTTTTTGTACCGAAATAACCACAACACCTTTTCACACCTTTGCTTAAGCTCCCCTTCTAGCTCTCATTACTCTTCATACTAGCTTCATGAATCACCTCAGGTAGCTTGTCACTAATAAACACAAAAACTAGGGCACTAAGGCCTTTCCAAGGCACCATAATTTAAATAGCCGAAACATGCACAACCATTCATCACACCTCAAATTTTATCTAAAATAAAAACATGGAGTACTAACTCAGGACCAAGACTAGGATCAATTGAAGTTCCTAAGCTCATATAGAAGCAAGAAGCAAGAAAAACGAAGCCTTGAAGTCGTTACTAGGCGTACGAACCCGAAAACCCCATTTCGACCCATTTTAGCTCAAGTAAGCCTAAGATCTTGTTCCATAAGCTTATATTCTGTATTAGAATGTTCATAATACTCTTAAGTTCATATATGAACTCTTGTTTAAAGCTTTGAATCCTCAAACCCATGTGTTTTTTTATTAAAACCATAAAAATGACCCGTTTTGATTTTCTAACTAACGAATCCTTTTTCTAAACTTTTGTTACATTAGAACATCTTATTTTAGCTTATTCTAATAAGCTATAACCTGCAAATATCATTTAGAATCTTAAAATAAAGCTTGCTGATTTTGGACTTGTTTTGCAAATATTTCTAGGGGTATATATTGTAAATTTCTGAAAATTATAACTAAAGGGGCTGAAAATGTCATTACTCTAAAGTTATAACTATAAGGACCTATTTTGCCAAGTTTCAAAGTTAAAGGTTTATATTATATATATTTTATATATAAGGGACTAAAGTTGAAAAAGTTTATAACCAAGGGTATCTATTGCCAATTTTGCAAACTTAAAAATATAAAATATAATATTTTTATATAAATTATAAAAATATATATTAATATTATAAAACGCGATTTTATTAAAACCCGACACATTTATCGCCATTAATCATAAATCAACGCATTATTTCGTTATAATTTATCATCAACTAACTTTTGAAGAAGCTTAAAATCTTATCGTATTACGTTACTAGAGAATTGCATATGAAGGGTTCATTTGAGTTTTCGTTTTGACGAGTTTGCTGGATTTACGATTTAAAGTGCCCTGGCTCCTCAAACGATA
The DNA here is from genome assembly GCA_026074375.1 of Tanacetum coccineum. Taxonomy (NCBI): domain Eukaryota; kingdom Viridiplantae; phylum Streptophyta; class Magnoliopsida; order Asterales; family Asteraceae; genus Tanacetum; species Tanacetum coccineum. The sequence goes on from BQNB010054942.1 coordinate 16,452, forward strand.
CTACCTGGCCTCTGGATTATGATAACCCGAACAGCGATACAATATTTCCATAAATCAATAAATCAAAGATATACGTTAAACTTTATAAAGTTTTGAAACATAAACCATCACACTAAGACTTGACATATCACCCCAGGTCGCGTGACGAAGCCGTTACTTTCACTTGATATACTTTTGCCATCAATCAGATTTCCCTATACTGTTAAGGTGAGTTCATAGCCTTACTTTTAAATCTTCTATTTCATAAACCCGTGAGAGGGATACATGCTATAAACCATGAATACAAGTGTTTTCTAAATGTATGCTATCCTGATATATTATTGCATCTGTTGTCTAAGTCCCTTTATGCCAAAAGACCTCCACCATCATGGACCATTAATCACTTGCGAGTGAACGCGAATATTGTGAATAGGCCTATTGGGATTGACGAATCCCGTTTGTGTTATCCGGATAGGTAACCAAACGCACTATATTTGAAACTCATAGGTATATCGCAATTACCTACACGGGGGCCATTATCTTTATATATATCATTATTGATATATACACTAGTCAGTTTGAGTGTCATGAGCTTAGACGCAATAATACTGTTTTCCATAATAATTGTACTCATTGCAATTATTACACTTATGGGTGTATAACAACGTAACCTACTCTTATGATGACTTGTATTCACACTATTTATTATAAACCTATGAATTTCACTCAACCATTGTGTTGACCTTTTTAGCATGTTTATCTCAGGTAACTGAACATCTTATGGCACGGAGTGGCACGGACTTGAAGATGGCTAAACTGTTATCATTCAAACTTTATGTTTTCATGTAGATTTTGGGACCTCTGTTTGTAAAAACTCTGATGAAATAATGAATGATAACTTATCTTTTAAAAACGTCTATTTCGAGTCATTTTTTATGATTATGACTGTTGTACTATGAAATAATACCCCAGATTAGCTTTCGCTGCTATATGTCAAAAATAGGGGTGTTATAACCCCTAGATCCATGAATAGTCAAGACTTTGCAATCAATTTCAAATTTTCAATGTTAACTCATCCAATGCTTAAAGCTGGCATTACTTTGGAGAAATGATGACTTTGAGAAAGTCAAATCTGCTTAATGATATATTTTGTTATATCCAATAGTTTCACCAACTCATTTACTTTTTCATGATGACCCCTATATGAAGGTCATGCATGCATACTATGATAAAGAATCACCTATTCCACCACAACTATTGTGCCTCCATCTACAATGCTATATACAATGTTTAATCCTCAAGAATTCTTTCTTCCAGAGGAATTATTGTCACCTAAGAAACAAGGCCATAATCAATCATTCTCCTCTACTTCTACCCTACCTCAAGAATTTGAGATGGAAGAAAGCTCTCGTAAGACAAGTTTAGAACGTCACGAGGAGTAAATTGAGGAAATCTTGAATCACCTGGATGAACTCTCTCTCGACCGCATTGAAGACAAAATAGAATTTCTCGGAAAAGGTCGGGTAATTATACAACAAGATTTTGACAATCTGGAAGCTGAACTCCAAAGGCTCATGCTTGAATTACTAAACTTCAAAGAAAGCAAATGGGAAATAACAACAAGATTGCTCTGGCTCACTTCAGGATTGCTAATCTAGAACAAATCATCAAAGAAATCTAAGTCCATCACCAAGCATACAAGGAAAGTCTTCTGAATGCGATCTATGAACTCAAGAACAGCCAGAAAGGACCATCGGACTACTAGATTAGATACTAGCTATAAACTTTTGATAGAACCTAGCCACGGGATGTGTCGTATAAATAACAATACTTGTCAAATTTTGACTATGTACAGTACAAAGGCAAGTCGTTCATGATATAATATAATGGTGATCCCGTTTCATATTCATCCTGTGTCCTATATTACATCTCCGTCTTCATCATTATGAATCTTACCGTGACCCTGAGAAAATAAACTAATAAGTTAGATGCTTGTTAGAATTCATATCAAATAAGTATCTATGATATCACTATTGTGACAATATTTATTTTTGAACCTTAAGCATTTTAAGAAAAGAATTGTGATATCATTCTTATTACATGTTATCTTATGTTGATAGAATGCCTCCCAAAAGGATGTCAACATCTAAAGCACTAGCCATGACTCAGGCTGCCATCAGGAAACTAGTTGCTGACAGTGTTACCACAGCTCTAGAAGCACAAGCCGCTAACATGGAAAATACTGATAATACCACCAGACCAAGAGAAGCTCCTGTGGCAAGACAATGTAGCTACAAAGAGTTCATGAGCTGCCAACCTATCAACTTCAAAGGTACGAAAGGCGTTATTGGTCTCATCTGCTGGTTTGAAAGAACTGAATCAGTGTTTTCCCATAGCAACTGTACCAAAGACTGCAAGGTGAAGTTTGCTACTGGTACTTTAACTGAAGAAGCTCTATCTTGGTGGAATTCTTTTGCCCAACCTATTAGGATAGAAGAAGCTTACAAGATTACCTGAGTTGAATTCAAGAAGCTTTTAATAAAGAAATACTATCCCCGAACTGAAGTCCAGAAGATGGAAGACAAATTTTACCATCTGACTGTAAAGGGGAATGATCTCAAGACATATGTAAGAAGATTCCAGGAATTGGCAACCTTGTGTCCCACTATGGTGCCAGATTCTGAGAAAATGATGGAAGTTTTCATCGGGGGATTACCTCGAAGTATTAAAGGGAATGTTACCGCCTCTAAACCTCAAACTCTAGAGCAAGCCATTAACATAGCCCAGAGGCTAATGGATCAGGTAACAAAGCACACTCTAGTGCAAGTATCAAGTGATCGACGACAAAAGAACTTTCAACAACAACAACTACCGCAACGATAATAACAACAACTACCATAACACCAACACCAACAACCGCTACAATAATCACCAACCATAATAGAACAGAAGACAAGAAACCTTTAGGGCTTATGCTGCCACCCCAATTAAAAATAATGGATATACTGGAAACCGTCCTGTTAGGTTTACGAAAAAGACTCGGTCACCCCATGTATTGTCTAGAATAGCATAGCTCGTAGTTTAATCGTTAGCGTATGAATTATGGTGTTGGGCCGGGTCTTTACCCATATGTTAGCCCACTCCATAGCCCACTTAGGGCACTTAAACTCTTGTATTTAAATACCCTTTCCAGCCATGGGAAGGGTTGGTTGTTCAATTCATATTATACACACTTAAGGTATTTTCTCTCACTAGTATATTCACTTTCTCTCTCTATAAGAAATCGGCCAACCCATCATCTCTTGATTGTGTTATGATATCTAATATACTACAATTGGTATCAGAGCACATGGGATGATTACATAGATTGTATATGCGTTTCTCTTGAAAGATTTGATCAAAAATTTGGTTTTTGAAGGTTTATGGTTTTATCATTGGCTTTATTTGATTCTCACGTTTGTGGTGTTAAAGTTAGTGTTTTTAGTGTAGTTTTAACCTTCTAGTACCAAGTTGTGCAAGAAAATCCAAGCTCAAACGTTCAAAAGGGTGATTTTTGGTGATTTGAAGCTTTTCTGGAAACTGCGTTTTGTCTCCCTGGAAGACGTTTCTTAGTTGCGTTTTGTCTCTGCGTTTTGTCAGAGAATAGTACACTGCGGTTTGTCCTCTAGTGTGGTACAACAGTTGCGTTTTGTCAGTTGCGTTTTGTGTACTGCGTTTTGGTTATTTCTTCAAGTTGCGTTTTGTATGTTGCGTTTTGTCTCAAGTTGAAGACCCTTATTGCGTTTCGACTAGGAGAAACTCTGCCCAATTAATTTCTTGATTGCGTTTTGTCTCAAGAGTTGATTGCGTTTTTGAAAGATTTACGAAAAAATATGATCCGGTGGTCTTGGTGATTCAAACCACATGATAGCCATTTTAGTGAGAGAGAGTAGTGAGATGGTAGATGGACTTGTGATATTAGATGGAAAATGGATGAAGGATACAAATGACTTGACAATGCCAAATGACTCAACCCCTCTATGGAAGCCATAGAGGGGTATTTATAGCCCATACGCCTCTAAACTATACATAGTTGCCTATTCTAGTCCTCGCGTATGTGACTATGATAAACTATGGTAATTCTGTAATGTCGTCCACGTTAAAAGTAAATCCAAACAATTCTTCCTCACGGGACGTATACATAATTACTACAAATAATTTCCTAACAAGTACATAATGATTAAGAACAAGAACTTCCATGAAGCTTCATATGCTGATGACGTCTTATGTGGTGTTTGACTTTAAGTCTGCATCCCAACATGAATCACTTCTTTGTAGTATTTGTAGGTGAATACTGTAATAGGCACGAATACGATAAACCCAAACACTTTCTAGGTTTAGGAGAAGCTTCTGAATCTAGCTTACACATAATTGCTAGCCACATATCTCTTGATATTTAGAGGCTTTAAAAAGCTTCCCCCCAAATCTAAGCAATGAATCAGCTTCCCCCTAAATTCATGCCAATATTCATTATTTAGAGAAGTTTCAAGCTTCCCCCCAAAAACTAGATCAATCCTCTCTTGAGCAGTTTCAGTTACTAACAGCTTAGAAAAATGAAGTACACAACGGAAACTGGTAAGATCACATTCAAATGTTACTGCTCCTTTAAGAATAAGCTCTATACAATAGATCAGATTAACGAAAAAAAACTATGACGGTGGTATTGGTGATTAAACCACCCATGATAGCCATTTTTGTGAGAGAGAGTAGTGAGATGGAGATGGAATTGTGATATTAGATGGAAAATGGTTGAAGGATACAAAATGAACTTGGACATGCCACATGACACTAACCTTTTGGAAGCCATTAGAGGGGTATTTATCGCCCTTTTTTACTTCTCTAAATATACATATTTGCTATTCGTAGTCCTTCGTATGTGACTTTGATTACAAATTATGTTTATTCGGTTTAATTGTCGTCACGTAAAAGGTTTTGTTTGAATTCCCAACCGTTTAGCCAAGGACCATCATTGCGTTTTGTTCTTATCACTTATGTTTTGTGTCCTAGTTTTGTTGTCAAGTGAAGACCCTTATTGCGTTTTGGTGGGTGAATGAATCTCAGGCAAAAAATTTCTTCATTGTGTTTTTGGCTTTGCCTCTTGAACTGTATTTTGTTAGGATTACCTCACTGTATGTTTTGTCTACCTCCGCAACATTGAGATTTGTCTAAAAATTCTTGACTGAGGACTTGTCTAGATTTCTGACTAAGACTTGTAGTATTTGCATTTCAAACTTTTAATTAACCCAACCATTCACAAACAAACAACTATCACATTTATCAACAAACAAACATCACTTTTAACATACAATCACTAATCATTGTACCGATCCAAAGTTTATCATTAACACCAAACAATCACTCATGTCTAGTAATTCTGATGATATTCAAGCGGTCGGTTCCGATACCCGCCCTCCTATGCTTGATAGGACCGATTACGAATCATGGTCACAAAGAATCCGGTTGTATTGTAGAGGAAAGGAAAATAGAGTTTACATTCTTCAGTCGATTGATCAAGGTCCAAATTCAGCTTGGGAGTCACAGGGACATAGGTACACACTAAAGGGGTATTCTTCTTGGACAGAAAGGGCTCGAACTTATGGATGATCTTAATGACAATGAAAAGAACATTGGATACCGATTGTCTGTACAAACCAAATTGTCCTTTAAGGACTTACCCAAAAGACATCTACAAGATCATCAATCACAACATTGAAGCAAAAAGCATATGGGACTAATGTCAAAAAATGCTTCTTCGCGGATCTAAAACTCACCAAAAAGAGACAGAGAATTAAGTTGTATGATGAATTTTGAACGCTTTTTCAAGATGCTTCATGGTTGAATAATCAATGAGTACTATGTACGGTTCCACAAGCTTGTGAATGACATGTGGCATATCAGGATGGACTAATGAGTACTATGTTCGATTTCACAAGCTGGTCAACGACATGAGGAATATCAGAATGACAATACCTAGCATTCAGCTGAACTCCATGTTTGTAAACAACATGTCACCTGAATGGGATAGGTTTGTGACAGCCGTTAAACTCAACAAAGGTCTGAAAGAGACAAATCACGAACAGTTGTATGCATATTTTAAACAACATGAGAAGCATGTTGCACAAGATCGATTGATTATTGAAAGAATCACTCCTGATACTAATGATCAACTTGCATTTATTTCAACTATCCAACCTCATGCCCAATCATCACATGTACAGTCTCATCAATATCCTTCTTCATCAACAAACCCTTAATCACTACAATATCCATAATTCCTTGAAACATCACAAATTGATTCCGGATACACCCAAACTGATGAAATACTTAACAACCTAACCAAACAAATGACACTTCTTGCCCAATCATTCAGAGCTACACTTCCTCAAACGAACAATCTATTTCGGACCTATTCTAACACTCGAAATCAAGCAACCATTCAAGATGGTCGGGTTGTCATTCAGAATGTTTAAGGGCGACAGAATCAGAATCAGAATCAGAGGTATTTTGCTTGGGGAAATGGTGCTGCAGGCAATGGGGGGGCACATAATAAAGCTGGGAATGCTAATGCAGGTCAAGGAAAACCGGTCAAGTGTTATAATTGTAATGAGATTAGACATATTGCATGGAACTGTACTCAGCCGAAAGCGTCCACAGAATTCTGATTATTTCAAGGACAAGATGCTGCTGATGCAAGCCCAAGAGAATGGTGCAGTTCTGGATGAAGAGGAACTACTCTTTCTGGCTGGTGAACAGGTCAACACCTTTGATGCAGATGTGGATAATCAACCAGTCCAAGACTTAGCTCTGAATGAGGACAACATTTTCCAGGCAGATGAATGTGACGCTTTTGATTCAGATGTTGATGATGAACCGATTGCTCAGTCTATATTCATGGCCAATTTGTCCTCAGTCGGGCCAACAAATCCACAAGCTGGTCCATCTAATGCATCAATCTTATCTAAGGTACATATTCTGGAAAATGCTATTGATCATAGTGTTACTAATCAGGACGAACATGAGGTTTATAATGAAGTACAACAGGCAAATGTTATTGACTCAACTAGTGTCGATATGGGTAACAGTAATGTTATTCCATATGAACAATATTTGTCGGTCGATAATATTTTTGTTGTACCAAGTTGTGCATCTTTCGCTCTAAATGATGTATGTGTGTAGTCTGATAATGATGCGTTTGTTCCTCATGACCCAATAGCCACTGAACTTAAGATCTATAAGGAACAAGTTGCCATTTATGAGCAACGGGCTAAGTTTGAATTGACTGAACGTGAACAACGAATGGATGATCAAATGTGTATGCTTATTCAAAATCGTAATAAAACGAAAGAAAATCTTAAAAAGGAATTTCATTTTGTCAAGTTGCAACTTAATTCAACTATGGAAAACAACAAGATAATTGAAGAAACTGTAACGACTTTGAAACAAGAGTTTAAACAGAAAGAGTCTAAATTCCTGACTGATTTTTCCAATCTGAAACACCTTAACGATAAACTTGAGAATAAGCTTCACTCACAAGATCAATCGATTCAAACTATCCACATGATGTTAAATCCTACTCAGGTGTATGACCAAAAGACTAAAACTGCGCTAGGTGCCCAGAACCCTTTTTACCTCAGACAGACCAAAAAGGCCCAACCGGCACTATATGATGGTGAAGAACTTCTTAAGACTCATCATGTGCCAATAATTATTCCATCGTCTAAGGAAGACCTAGAGTTAGCAAAGACTACAAGAAATAAACTGCATGCGAAAATGAATGACTCTGCCTATGTGGAAAAGAGGGTTAACATTACACCCCCTAATTACTCAAAAGAAAATTTTATGGCGACATTCACCCCTTAGACTCAACTTACACCTGAGCAAGTATTTTGGTTAATAGATCTAGAAAAACGAAAGGCGAAAAGCTAAAGGCCAATGCCCTACCCCTGCATGTCATGCCACCTGCGACTGTGTATCCTCCCAATACACCGGTCCATCTGGTCCCTCGAACGCTTCCAACTACAAGTCAAGTAAATATCGGTCTGTATGTAATTACTCAACTATTTTGGGACTTTGAGAAAACTTCTAAAAAGCGTATCACACCAACGGGCATAACTGAAGGGGAAAGGGGTTTTGAACAAACAAAACGGTGTTACTTAACCGAAGTAATTCCATTTTTCAATCTACTCAAAGAACATTTTGACGGAGTTCAAAAATCTTTGGTCACTAAAGTTAGGACAATGAAAGCCATTTTTGAAAATTTGGAAGCCGAGGTGGACCAGAATGAGATAGATTTAAAGAGTGGTGAGATTGAACGGAAAAACCTTCTCATCACAAATGAGAACTTAATTGCTGAATGCTTGTCCAAAGATGTGTTTTATACTGCAACTGATTCTGTATTAAATGTGTCTAGATTTTCTGACATGCATGATGCTTTCACTATTGCTCAAAAACGTATTGCCGACCTTGAATCTGAAAATTTTAATCTGAGAAACAAGATTCAAAATGATGATCACGACTCAATGATAAAACATTTTTCCAAACTTGAAGTTGAACACTTCAACTTACAATTAAAGTATCAAAATCTCAAAGAACGTTTTGGAAACAAAAAACCAGTGACGTCTTCGGATGCTCCTTCATTTGATTCACTGTTTGTGATCGGGAAACTAAATGAACAGATTCAAAGTCGAGGAAATACGATTCGTGAATTAAAGGAGAAAATCTCTCGCTTAACAAAGAAAAATAGTGATGCAGATCCCATTTTTGACCTTAAGGCCTTAGTTTCTCAGAACAAAGATTTAACTGCAAAGCTCAATGCCCTTCACGATCTCAATGAATTCTCTGAAACTCTGGAGACACTATTTGTACGGAACCAAGTGTACGGTGTTCACGGATCACAAGAGTCTACAACACATTCTTAATCAAAAGGAGCTGAATATGAGGCAGCGTCATTGGTTAGAATTGCTTAGTGATTACGATTGCGAGATTCGTTATCACCCAGGGAAAGCAAATGTTGTCGCTGACGCCTTAAGCAGGAAGGAACGAGAGCCACCATTAAGGGTTCGAGCCTTAGTCTATGATATAATTTTGATCTCCCCAAACAAATTTTGGGAGGGCTCAAAACTGAAGTACAGAAACTAGAGAACATCAAGAACAAAGATGTTGGGGGTATGTTGCTTGAAAATTTTAAGGATCCGGAGAAATTTAGAACCAAAAAATTGGAACCCGTACGGATAGAACTCTATGCTTCAATGGCAGGAGTTGGTTACCATGCTATGGTGATTTGAGGACTGTGATCATGCACGAGTCCCACAAGTCAAAGTATTCTATCCATCCGGGTTCTGAAAAGAAGTACCAAGACATGAAAATGTTATATTGGTGGCCCAATATGAAGGCAAACATCGCCACCTATGTTAGCAAATGTTTGACTTGTGCCAAGGTCAAGGCAGAACATCAAAGGCCATCAGGATTGTTGGTACAACCCGATATACCTCAATGGAAGTGGGACAACATCACTATGGATTTTGTCATGAAGCTTCCTAAGTTGTCACAAGGCTACGACATTATTTGGGTGATTGTTGACCGACTCACTAAGTCCGCAATCTTTGTACCGATGAGAGAGACTGATCCGATGGATAAACTTGCAAGAATGTACCTAAAGGAGGTGGTCACGAGGCATGGAATACCTCTCTCGATTATTTGTGATCGTGACCCTAGGTTCGCATCAAATTTCTGGAGGTCACTTCAGAATGCTTTGGGTACTAGTCTGGATATGAGTACTGCGTACCATCTACAAACAGACGGGCAAAGCGAGAGGACTATTCAAACTCTCGAGGATATGTTGTGTGCTTGTGCAATCGACTTTGGAAAGGGTTGGGTTAACCATTTGCCATTAGTCGAGTTCTCATATAACAATAGCTATCCACGCGGGGGGGGGAGTGGGGGGGGGGGGGGGGGGGGGGGGGGGGGGGGGCGCAGGGGGGGGGGGGGGGGGGGAGGGGGGGGGGGGTTAGCATCAAGGCCACACCATTTGAAGCACTTTACGGTCGAAAGTGTCGTTCACCCGTTTGTTGGGCCGAGGTTGGAGAAGTTCAACTCACTGGTCCAGAAATAGTGCAAGAAACAACTGAGAAGATCATTCAAATCAAGCAGAGAATGCAAGTTGCTCGCGATCGACAAAAGAGTTACGCGGATTTAAAGCGTAAACCGATGGAAATTCAGTGGTGGGGTAAAGTTATGCTACAAGTTTCGCCTTGGAAATGGGTCATATGTTTTGGCAAACGGGGGAAGTTAAACCCTAGGTATGTTGGACCTTTCAAGGTGTTAGAAAAGGTTGGAGAGGTTGCTTACAAGCTTGAGCTTCCAGAAGAGTTGAGCATGGTACACAATACATTTCATGTATCCAACTTGAAAGTGCTTATGCGACGAAACCTTTAGCGTTCCTGTTGGATGACTTCTTTTTGTGCACAAGCTTTCCTTTTTGGTCGAGGAACCAGTAGAAATCATGAACCATGAAGTTAAACGGTTGAAGCGAAGTCGAATCCTATTAGTCAAGGTTAGATGGAACTCCAAGCGAGGTCCTGAGTTTACATAGGAACGCGAGGATCAATTCCGAAAGAAATACCCACACCTCTTCACAAAGACCGTACCGTCGTCAAGTGTCGTGTCTTAAGCCTTGAGGACAAGGCTCACTTAACAGGGGGAGACTATAACACCCCGTGTTTTAGGGTCATTGACATTGTCAATAAATTTACTATGTATTTTTAGTATTGTACGCGTTTGCTTTTAATCGTAATCGTTAAGTTAAATCGCGTAAGCTAAAAATGATCATTCAATGTAAACGGGCGTCAAACAATTAAATGTTTACATCAAGCGAGTGTTAAGTAATTATTTTGAGGATAATTATTAACATTGTTCATTTTATTTTATTGGTTACGTAAATTGTGTACGTTTCGCGATAAAGTACGTTTAGGCATACCCGGAACCACATTAATTAATCTATGCTTCAACAAATACCCATGTGCATACCCAATACTCAATTTTTTTATAAAACTTCATCCATGTTTCATTTCTAGCCAAATACTACATTCTCACATCTAGATAAAACCTTTTTGCTACAAGTCTCACAATATGCATTTTAACTACAAGTTTACACTTCATAAACTAGTAATCTCTTTAGGAAATCAAGTCATGACTTTTCTTGCCCTCTTTCCCTCATCCCACGGCAAGGAGACCAACAAGGACATCTAGCACACAAATACTAACCAAGGACTTATACAAAATGCAACTCATAAAACCTAGGATAGTACCAATAGTGTTTTTGACTAACTATTACCCTTGTTTCCCTCTCTTTGTCCCAACGACCAGCCCCCCCCTCATTTGAAAGTCTTGGACTTGATTTTCCATCTAATTTCCACAATAATTACACACATACCTATATCATATCTAAGATTCCTTAAGTTGTTTGCAAGGTTTGGTTAATGGTTTGCAAGTGTGGAAGCAAGAAATGGAAGATTAGGGGTTTCTTGTAAGCTTGGGTTTTCAATCTAAACAAGGGTTTAGATATTGTAGTAATCTACCATACATCATATCAAGGTTATCTAAAATCCCTCATGTCTTTACTTTTATCATTTTTGTGTATATATACTCTATATAGCAAAATCACCATTTAAGGCACTCTTGAATATGTGAAATGTATTTCTACTTATAGTTATGATTTTGAACACTTTTATACATGTTGTGTAGTTGATAAAATCATAATATGATGGTAATATAAGTATTGTATCATGTTGAGTTATGTGTAAAAAAATTATAAGTATAAACTAGTAAGTAAAAGTTACTTATGGAAGTTCATGGAAATATAAGTATGTACCCATTTGGATCTTGTGATTCTTGGACAATATACGGATAAATGATGGATTAGGGACCCTAAAGATGGAATACATGTGAAAATTAGTGTTGTAATAGACTTGTAACAAAGTGGTTAAGCTAGAAAGTTACGAAAACAAGTTTTAACATATTTTTATCAAGAATTTCATTAGGGTCTGTTTGAATTCGATTTTTAAGGTATACATTTTATATTTTTATAAAATACTACGTCTCATGACGATTCCAAAAAGGTAAGAAACTCGAAAAACGGATAAATAACGAAAAAGATACGATAAAAACACGATTTACGTTAATACCGGTTTTATAAAATAAACTTTATAAAAGCAAGTTATAAAATACTTCTAAAACAGAAAGTTTAGTATTTTTCACAGATTGTACATACTTTTAGGATTTCAAAATGATAAGAATCGTAATTTTTCAATTAATAACGAAAGAGTTATGAATTTCGCAAGTTTACGATAATTAACACTTTTATAAAATAAATTTTATAAAAAGTTACTGTTCATGACAGAAACATTTATTTTTGTAAACCTCATAAATAAATAGAACTTTCAATTACGAGAACGTGCTCGAAAGAATTACTAAAAACGGAGCTAAAACGAATAAAATACGACGTTTACGATAATTAAAGTTTATAAAAGTAATTTTATAAACTATGAACAGTAAAAATTACTGTTCATCAGCAGACCCCACTTTATAAAAATGTGATAATTTTAATAACGAAGACGTGCTCGAAGGAATCGCTAAAATCGGGATTAAAACGAATAAGTTGTTGCATTTACGGGTTTTACGACAATTAAATTTATAAAAGTAAATTTATAAAACGTCATGAACAGTAAAAGTACTGTTCATCAGAAGGTTATAAAATATAAAAATGTAATATTTTTATATATCATCTTAATACGAAGACGTGGACGTAAGAAACGCGAGAAACGGGTTTAAAACGGGAAAGTTATGCTAGTTTTTCTAAAACGATAATTATAAACGTTTTCGCTTTATAACAACGATTTATAAATTACAAATAGATGGTGATGAGCTATATAGGATTGTATACGATATTAGTTATCGAAGTGCATAGTACTTATACGACCTATGTTTGATTAGGTTGCCTTCGGATTCGTCCGTGACTCGTTATTTCACTTACTCGATTATTACTCATTCACTTCACTGCTGAGGTGAGTTCATAGCCCCACGTTTTACATGATTTTGTTTTATAAGTTTTTGGGGTGAGAAACATGCATTGTTTTACAATTGGACACAAGTGGTTAAGTTTTACATTATGATTACGTGTTGCCTAAGTAGCGATAACCCTAGTTGAGCCCATTATCATGAACTGTCAGTTACTGGATTGTGAGCGCGAATGTTATGAATAGATCTATTGGGATTGACATCCCCGTTCGGGTGATTAGCTATCACTGGGCAAACGAACGTATACCATGTCGAACATAGGATGTTGCGGGTTAGAACATCATCACGGGCAATGTAGGCCATTTATATGGTATTCATTTATGTCGAGCTTCAGTGTCATGAGCTTAGGGCAACGTAATTACATTTATATGATGTCTGCATCTGTTGCATTATCATACACTTGGGAAATCTTGTGGTCCTACAATATACGATTTATCAAACCTATGAATTCACCAACATTATTGTTGACGTTTTAAAGCAATGTTTTTCAGGAGGTCAATAAGCACGAGGTGCAAGGGATACATTGGTGGTTTTGATTTGGATATCATGCATTAAAGATTTTGTCGCATTACATTTTGTATATCTGTTATGGGCTAGAAATCTTTGTATTTTGAACAAGTGAACAAGTGAAGCTTCGGGCTTATGTAACAAATACTTTGTTAAATCCAATGTATCGGTTTTAAACGACTTTTTGGTCGTTCTATATATATCTTGTGTTATTGATCTATGAAGTAACACGCCCCGGACCCTTATTCCGCTGCGACCCAATTTGGGGGTGTTACAGATTGGTATCAAGAGCCAAGGTTATAGAGAACCAGGTCAAATGTTTTTGCTGGACTATAACCATTTTCAAACATTGCATTCATACAAAGGGGTTTGCACGGGACATACATACATACACTAGTTGTTGCATTAGTTGGTTGGACTAGATGCATTCTTGATTGATATACATGTTATGATATAAATGTATATTACTATAAGGGTCTTATTTTAAAAACTAATATAAGATATTTTGGATTTTCAGATTCAGTCATGTCAGATTCAAATGAATCAGGGGTCACATACATGGAGATATCCAGTACATTTGAGGAGTTGTCAGATATAGGATCACCGGGAGTTGTACCATCACCAGACTACATATCGGGCCCTAATGAGCCACAGTTACCATCCCTACCAGATTATATTCCAGAGCCGATATACCCCGAGTATATGCCACAGGAGGATGAGGTGTTTCCAGCAGAGGAGCAGCCACTGCCTGCTGCTGCCTCTGCCTGCTGCTGCCTCACCTACTGCTCAGTCACCAGATTATGTTTCGGAGTCCGATCTGGAGGCGGACCCAGTGGAGGATGACGACGAGGACCCTGTTGATTATCCTGCCGATGGAGGAGATAACGGCGATGACGAGTAGGGGTCATCATAGGATGATGAGGATGATGATATGGACATCGAGGCCAATGATGTTGAGGAGGAGGAGGAACACCCAGCTCCTGCCGACTCTGTAGTTGTTGCTTTACCAGCTACGGATCAGGCCTCATCTGCGAAGGAGACAGAGCCGTTCGAGACTGATGAGTCTGCGGCCACACCACCACCACACCCTGCATATCGTGTGTCAGCTAGGATTTCTATTCCAGCTCCAGTACCTACACGAGTATGGTCTGATGCAGAGGTTTCCAGACTTCTCGCTATATCTACTCCACCTTCATCACCGCTCTCCCCATGGTCATCACCACTTCCCTAGATACCTTCTCCACCTCTACCCCCGATACCATCTCCATCACTACCAGTATCACCACCACTACCAGTATCATCACCAGTGCCTGTGTTATATCCATCACTACCTGCTAGTCCTATTAGTCCGTTGGACTATCAAGCTGCTATGATCCGGCTGAGAGCCAAGGCCGCATCTACTTCCCATTCACTACCATTACCACCACCCGTCATACTCTCCCACACCAGACCAGCTGCACCATCATCAGGGACACCACCCTTACATTTACTCTCTACTGACCGTAGAGCGGACAGACCCGAGGTTACCTTGCCTCCTCGAAAGAGGTTAGGATCGCTCTTAGTCCTACATACAAGGTCGGAGAGAGCTCGTCTGCTGCTGCTAGACCGACTGGAGGTCTTAGGGCAGATAATGGTTTTGTTGCCACCATGGATAGGGAGATCAGGCGTGATCTAGAGAGAGATGTTGGATATGGGATAATTGACTCTTGGGATGAGATAGTTGAGGCCATGCAGGGGACACCAGTAGTTACCGATGTGGTAGAGATTAGCCAGAGGATGACGAGGTTTATACGAGGTTGGATGATGAGCAGTCTGGGCGACAGCTATTGGCTGGTTGGCTCAACATGTTGTTTAGGGATAGGCGTGCACATGCACGTACTGCTAGACTCATGGAGACTGAGGCTAGGATGTCTAGAGAGGCTTGGGGACGATCTATGGATGCGAGTGATCTTGCGCATGCAGAGGTTATGTCGCTACGTACCACAGTGTTAGCTCAGCAGTCACAGATTAGAGAGTTACAGTCAGCAGACCGTAGAAGACAAACGGTGATTACAGAGATGCTGGCGGCTCATAGAGGCACTGAAGTTGATAAAGAGACTTCAGACTCAGATGACAGAGTTCGAGAGACAGCAGGGACCCGCCAAAAGTCCTACACAGCCAGAGCTACCGGAGGAGGCTGGTATAAGTTCCTAGTATCTGTTATGGCTAGTTGTTTTGTACAGCCTACTAAGTATTACGGGTAACTCCCGGCTAGTATGGCTTTAGGTTGTATATATTCTTTTATCTTGTAACCTAATCATTGTGATCATTTTGTATCTGAACCAATCATGTATGTTTTCCAATTATATATGGAATGGTGGTATTATGTCATGTCTGTAATCGAATTTATTATGAATGAATGTCGATTTAGCTACACCATTGTTAATTTTAATTCAGTTGTGCATTTCACTGTGTGATGTGATCTCATTTTACTTATTGGGTATATGTCATGTCATGGTTATGATTTTATGAAATCTAACGGGTATTATATTTTCTTGTGATTTGAAGAAAATGGCACCAAAAAGAAGGACCACAAGGTTAAACCCAGAAACAACACCGGCCGCAATAGCCGCCACCACTACCACTGTCACAAATGCCCAACTTCAGGCAATAATTGACCAAGGCGTTACTGCCATTTTGGCAGCACGTGATGCAGACACGAATGGTGTCGACAACCACAATTCAGGAACAGGTGCTAGGAGAAACAAGCGAGCCACTCGTGAGTGCACTTACCCAGACTTCATGAAGTGCCAACCTCTAAATTTCAAAGTCACAGAAGGAGTTGTCGAATTAACTCAATAGATTAAGAAAATGGAAACTGTGTTCCGCATAAGCAACTATTATGTGGAAAACCAAATCAAGTTCTCCACTTGTACTCTTCTGGGAAATGCTCTAACATGGTGGAACTCCCACGTTAGGACTGTTGGTAATAACATTGCTTATACAATGACCTGGACTGAACTGAAGAAGAAAATAACTGACAAGTACTGCCCAAGGACCGAGATTAAGAAACTCAAAATTGAACTATGGGAATTAAAAGTGAAAGGTACCGATGTGATAGGGTACAACCAACATTTTCAGGAACTAGCACTGCTGTGTGGTAGAATGTTTCCCAAAGAATCTGACAAGATTGAGAAATATGTCGGTGGCTTAACCGACATGATCCACGGAAGTGTAGTAGCATCTAAGCCTAAGACAATGCAAGAGGCAACTGAAATGGCAATTGAAGTGATGGATAAGAGAATCTACACTTTTGCTGACCGACAGACAGAGAACAAAAGAAAGCTATATAATAACCAACAACCACAACAACACCACCAAAACAAGAGGCAGAACATCGGCATGGCTTATGCTGCAGGGACTGTTGAGAAGAAACATTATGGGGGATCCAAACCCCTATGCTCAAAATGCAATTATCACCATGATGGTCCATGTGCTCCTAAATGCCACAAATGCAACAAAGTTGGCCATTTTGCTCGTGACTGTAGAAGTACGACAAATGCTAACAATTAGAGGGGCACTGGGTCGGATCAGAAGCCTACTTGTTTTGAGTATAGAGTCCAAGGACACTTTAAGAGGGAATGTCCCAAGCTAAAGAACAACAACAATTATGGTAACCAAGTTGGAGATAGCAGTAGGGCATGCAGGAACAAACCCAGACTCCAACGTCATGACGGGTACATTCTTTCTAAACAACCGCTATGCTTCTATCTTATTCAATACTAGTGCCAATAGAAGTTTTGTATCCACTGCATTTAGATCCCAAATT
>BQNB010054943.1:4628-39323 GCA_026074375.1 Tanacetum coccineum
CATTATAACGGCCAAAATTTTGAGGCTTATCAAAAACACCTTATATCACCTCATAAGCCCACTCATATAAGCTTACCCAAGCATTTGTCTGAGTTATATAAGGTTATTACCCAAACACCCCTTTTGTTTTATGTGTTTATGTTGTTTGGTGTGTAAAGGTACGAGCTTTTTGGGTTAGTTTGTATCCAGGGATGTGAATTACTGGCGAGCCGCGTATTTGATTGATAATATTAATGCTAGAGCTAGTTAAACAATTAACGTAATTAACAACTATTAAATAATTATCGTGAAGTAAAACATACTCTACGTGTTTAACGCGTGTGCCTCCAATAGGCTCACATATTCGTAACGTATACATGCTAGCCAACTACCATAACCCAACATGTATTTCGGCTATGTGTGGCATCATCAAATTTAGTTAGGAACTTAGAAATGCAACCTATATTTCTGCAGGATCTTCAAGTCATATAATACGTCCATTATTGATACATCTACCATTATATCACTACCACAAAAAAGGGCAACACCCACGAAATTTTCCTAGGGAAACGTTTCGTAGGAAATTACCTAGGGAATTCCTACAATTTTCCCACGGATTACGTGCACAACTATTAGTGACGGTTCTCTTAGTGATTTCCTAGCAATTTGTGACGGAAAATTCGCCCTAGCTAATCCGTCGGAATTTCCTTGAGATTTCCTAAGGATTTCTTATGATTAATAATTACTAGGAAATCTCTAGGTGAATTACAGCTATCGCATAGGGATTTCCTAGTGAATCATCTAAAGAAGTAGTTAAGAATAATAAAAATAAACATAATGTATATTAAACGTATGTGTTTATATTGGGATAACTATTTCGTCGAAAGAAGTACTTAAGAATAATAAAAAGTTAAACAAGTTAAGGCAACAAACGTATACGAATGTGATTGCATCTATGTGTGTATAAGTATGTGCAAGTGAAATGAAGTAAGAAGTATCGGTTTTTGTTCAAAAACTATGAGGTCTTGGAGTTTGTAGGGTTAAGGACTACAATCTTGTTGTGGTTGGTTATCTAGTTCATGGTTGGACTAGCTTTTGAAGGCTTTCTACGTTTGTTGTTTCTCATTCTACTAGAACATCATATATCATACCAATATAATTGATATCTTGGAAGAATGTTTTATTTACTCGAAACTCGATTTATATAACGGTTATCAAAATTATGATTATGATTGTAGGGTCTTACGATCTTATGATCCATCCATACAAAAACGAATAGGATTGGAATATGATCTTAAACATATTATCGACGCTGCCAATGTTTAGTATTATCTAAAAAAACCATAAAGCTATAAATCATGAACAACTTTTAATGGATACGAATTCACTTATTTTTATGTCATCAATGATACGTGTATTAAGCTCAGAAATTTTAGATTACATTCATAAAATATGTTTGAGATTTAGCAACCCATAGACTCATATAATATTCCAATATTAAGAAATGACATTATAGTACTATCTTAAAATTATTATATAATGTTACGATCTAATTCTTGCAAAACAAAATGTACCCAAGTTCGTTGTTTGCTTATTCTTAGCTAGCTTTAACTACCTAAATACCTATACATATTTGTGCCATTCCGCTATCATGACAAAAATGTTTTCTTATCCATACGCAATACTCTAACATGTCTATGTTTATACGCCATTTGTCAATCGTTTGTAATATAATTTTCAAGCTTTTCCGCAAAATCGCTAAAAAATCCTTAGAAAAAACATATAATTTCCTAGAGATTTCCAACAAACATAACTTCAAATTTAACCCCCCCCCCCCCTTCCAAATTACCCTTTCAAATATAACTCTCTAGTTCGTTGCTTAAATACCTGTCATATTTGTGCCATTCCGCTATCATGACAAAAATGTTTTCTTATCCATACGCAATACTCTAACATGTCTATGTTTATACGCCATTTGTCAATCGTTTGTAATATAATTTTCGAGCTTTTCCGCAAAATCGCTAAGAAATCCTTAGAAAAAACTTATAATTTCCTAGAGATTTCCAACAAACATAACTTCAAATTACCCTCCCCCCCCCCTTCAAATTACCCTTCAAATATAATTTCTCTAGTTCGTTGGCTTTAAATACCTATACATATTTGTGCCATTCCGCTATCATGACAAAAATGTTTTCTTATCCATACGCAATACTCTAACATGTCTATGTTTATACGCCATTTGTCAATCGTTTGTAATATAATTTTCAAGCTTTTCCGCAAAATCGCTAAGAAATCCTTAGAAAAAACTTATAATTTCCTAGAGATTTCCAACAAACATAACTTCAAATTACCCTCCCCCCCCCCTCCCCTTCAATTACCCTTCAAAATAATTTTCTCTAGTTTCGATATGGCTTTAAAATACTATAATATTTGTGCCATTCCGCTATATGACAAAAATTTTTTCTTATCTTAAACGCAAATAACGCGAACATGTCTATGTTTATACGCCATTTGTCAATCGTTTGTAATATAATTTTCAAGCTTTTCCGCAAAATCGCTAAGAAATCCTTAGAAAAAACTTATAATTTCCTAGAGATTTCCAACAAACATAACTTCAAATTACCCTCCCCCCCCCTTCAAATTACCCTTCAAATATAATTTCTCTAGTTCGTTGGCTTTAAATACCTATACATATTTGTGCCATTCCGCTATCATGACAAAAATGTTTTCTTATCCAATAACGCAATACTACTCCTAGTACCATGTCTATTTATACGCCAGTTTGTCAATCCGTTTGTAATATAATTTCAAGCTTTTTCCCAAAATCGCTAAGAAATCCTTAGAAAAAACTTATAATAACCTAGAGATTTCCAACAAACAAACTTCAGAATTACCCTCCTCCCCCCCACCCCATCCCCCCCTCAAATTACCCTTCAAATATAATTTCTCTAGTTCGTATGGCTTTAAATACCAGATACATATTAGTGCTATTACCGCGATCATGACAAAAAGTTTACTTATCCAAACCAATACTCTAAATAATGTCTATTTATTACGCCATTTGTCCAATCGATTGTAAATATAATTTTTCAAGCATTTTTCCGCAAAATCGCTAAAAGAAAATCTCCTTAGAAAAAACATATAAGTTCTAGAGATTTCCGAACAAACATAACATTCAAACTACCACTTACCCCCCAACCCCAATCTCAAAGAGAGAGAGCCGAGAGCGCGCCCCGCGCCCCAAAACTGATGACTTTTATCTCATTTCCCCCAAACACGTCCACCCTATCTTCTACCTTTCTCCCTCCCCCCCACCCCGCTCAACCAAACCCACTACCCATTCCTAGAGCTATCCAACAAACTTAACTTCAAATTACCCTTACTCCCCCAAACTCCAAATCTCAAATTTTCAATTTCCCCACCCCGCGCGCCAAAACTGATCTTTGTCTCATTTCCCCCAATACACTTACACCCATCTTCACCTTCTTCGCTCCCCCCCCCCCCCCCCCCCAACCAAAACCCACTAATTTCCTAGAGATTTCCAACAAACATAACTTCAAATTACCCTTCCCCCAAACCCAATCTCAAATTTTCATTCCCCCCAAAACTGATCTTTTTTCAGCATTCCCCAAACACAAAAATTCAACCCTATCGAGAGCGCGCGCGTTTCCTCCCCCCCCCCCCCCTCCCCCCCCCCCCAAAACCTACCTCACTTTTTCATTCACCCAAAAATCTGATCCTATTCACTCCTGGCCCGACCTCATGCTTCTTCCATTTCTTGCTATTGTCAAGGTTAGCGTATACTCTATCTTTTTTAGTCTCTATATCTCGTGAAACAATTTGGTATGTTTATACCCAATTTTGACCTAATTATTTGATCTGTGTAATTTATGGAACAATAGATGGTTACTTCATAATTAAAGGTGATATCTTTGGTTTTTTAGAATTGTTTTCTTGTTTTTTCTTGCAAGTGGTACGACTAAGATTGATAATTGTTGTTTATGTATTTTTCTTGATTTTTCTTGCAACTACAGTAGTTTTTATTATCTTTTATCTTGCGACTGTTTTTTATTTTGTTTTTTCTTGTTAAGTGCAATTGGTAGTATTAAGATTTGTAATATCTTTGACTATTGTTTATTGTTGTGGCATAATTGGTTAAGGTACAACATTACTAAAATTGATAACTGTTATTGTCATTGTTTTTGTTTTAGTTATGTTTATGTTTTGTATGTATGTTTGAGTATTAAATCTGTAGAATTAATGGTTGTTTAGCCTTTGAGTTTGATACACATTCAATTGGAAAGTCAAATAAAGGGAAAGTTTGTTACAGATTGAGCGGGAAATTCTGTTACAATTCATTCTTCTCATCCTTCACTTGTAGCCTATAAATACCCTTTTAGCTTTTCATTTTCATTCATTGTTTAGTTTTGTAAATCACACTTCTCTTGTAATTCACTTTCATCAATCCAATAACCAACATTTAGCTAATTTCGATTGCAATTCTTTGTTGTTTGTGATCCTGGTTAGTTAGATTCCTTATTCGAGTAAGTACTCCTATAAGTGTCTATCAATTGGTATTCAGAGCCACATCTTGGTTACCTTCCACCATTAATGGCAGAATTCTGTTAGTTTGTTAGAATTCTGTTAAGTTTGTTACAATTCTGTTAGAAGAAACCGTTTGTCTGTTACACCAATCTTGTTCTTGATCATTAGATCACCACCATACACACACAAATTCCGGTCATTCTAGACCATCTTCCAATCGCAAATACGTTATTGTTTAATTTCCGTTTCCATTTCTCAAAAACGTTTAGATAGGTATTGTATGGTGGATTGTTGTTCTGGTGTAACTGATTATCTTCATTACTCGGAAATTGTAACATAAAAATGGTAGCCACAAGGAATACTAGTCTTGAGCCTATTGTTGAGCCACATGTTCAAAATTGGGTCAATACTAAGATAGATGAACAATTGACAAGGTTCAGGGAAGAATTCACAGTTATTGTTCAGAATACAATAACTGCTGCATTAAGTGGATCCAATGGGGATGTTTTAAGGCGTAATGGTGAAGGTACCAGTAGAGGAACACAACCACAATTCACCAGGATGACTAAGATAGAGTTCCCTAAGTTTGGAGGTGAAGATGTGAGGGGGTGGTTATATAAATGTGAGCAATTTTTTGAGATTGATCAAGTTTCAGATCCTCATAAGGTACAATTGGCTTCAATTCATTTGTATGATACTGCTAGTTTATGGCATAGACAGTTTGTGAAGCTTATGGGTGAGAATGCTAGTTGGAACTCCTTTAAAGAAGCAATTCTATTAAGATTTGGTAGTGCTTATGATGATCCCATGGCTGAGATTAAGAATCTTAGACAAGTAGGAAATATAGAGGAATATCAAAATGCTTTTGACAAGCTGAATAGTAGAGTGGATTTGCCTGAAGAACAGCAAATAAGCTTTTACATTGCTGGTTTACAAAAGGAAATTGAATTAGCAGTAAGAATGTTTAGGCCTAAGACCTTGGCAGAGGTGTACAATTTGTCAAAAATTCAAGAAGCTGCACTGAAGTTGAATAAGCAGAGGTATAGGCCACCTTTGCTACCTACTCCAAGATTTATCACTAATCAAAACACCCAGTCCCCTCAGAACAGTGTTGTAGTTAAACAAACTCCTGTCCCAAACACTACTTTAGCTGCCAAAAGCAGTTTCAACACACCATATCCTAAGAGGCAATTGACACAGAAAGAGTTTCAAGAGAGAAGAGCAAAGAATTTGTGCTTCTATTGTGATGAGAAGTACACTCCAGGTCATTCATGTAGGGGTCAAGTCTTTAATTTGGAAGTTGTGGCAGATTCTGTTGACACTTCTCAAGATGATAGTTTTCTTGAAACTGGGGAGGACTTACTGCAGGAGGAAGGAACAGGGGAAATCATTGAGTTTACTCCACAGATTTCATTACATGCTTTGAATGGTGTTGAGTCTTTTCAAACCATGAGAGTCACTGGACATGTAGGGAAACAATCCTTGCATATTCTTATTGATACTGGAAGCACACATAATTTTTTGGATCTTGATAAGGCTAAAAAGTTGGGGTGCACTTTCAGTAGTACTTGTCCTTTGAAGGTAGATATACCTGGGGGAGCTCAATTGATTAGTAAAAACTTGTGTAAGAAATTTGCTTGGAAAATGCATGGGGAAGATTTTGTGGTGAGTGCAATGGTGTTACCTTTGGGAGGATGTGACATGGTCTTGGGAGTTCAATGGTTGTCTACATTAGGTGACATTATGTTGAATTTTCAAGAGTTGAGGATGGAATTCAAATACAAGGGAAGGAAAGTAGCCTTAAGAGGTACAAGGAGATCAGGAGTGCAATGGATGGAAGGATTTAGGGTGCCTGAACAAACTGCTCAATTATCATCCATGGTCTTATGCGTGTATCCCTCTACAACTCTTAATATGGTGTCTGCTTCTACTACAGAGGGTATTCCTTCTCCTATCTCTACTTTACTCTCCTACTTTGATGATGTGTTTGCTGTCCCAACTGCTTTACCACCAATAAGAGAGTATGATCACAAGATTGTTCTTAAAAAGGGTACTGAACCAATTTTTAGTAGGCCTTATAGACATCCTCCTACTCAGAAGGATGCTATTGAGGAAATGGTTAAAGAACTTTTGGAAAGTGGTGTGATTAGACCTAGCCAAAGCCCTTTCTCTTCACCAGTGGTGATGGTAAAGAAAAAAGATGGTACTTGGAGGATGTGTATTGACTACAGGAGGTTGAATGAGCAAACAATCAAAGACAAATTTCCTATTCCCATAATTGAAGAGTTAATTGATGAATTGCAAGGTTCACAGTACTTTTCAAAGTTGGATCTAAGATCTGGGTATCACCAAATTAGGATGTGCCAAGATGATGTGGAAAAAACAGCTTTCAGGACCCATGAAGGCCACTATGAGTTCTTAGTTATGCCTTTTGGGCTAACTAATGCACCATCTACTTTTCAAGCTTTGATGAATTCTGTTTTCAAGAAGTACCTCAGGAAATTTGTTTTGGTTTTCTTTGATGATATATTGGTTTACAGTCCTGACTTGAGGTCTCATGTGGAACATTTGGAATTGGTTCTTCTACTCTTAAGACAGCACACATTGTTTGCCAAAAAATCTAAATGTGTGTTTGGGTCAAAAAGGGTAGAGTACTTGGGTCATGTAATCACTGGAGCAGGGGTAGCCACAGATGACACCAAGATTGAAGCCATGAAACAGTGGCCAATTCCTACTAATCTCAAGAAGTTAAGGGGATTCCTTGGTCTTACAGGATATTACAGAAGGTTTATAAGAGATTATGCCTTGATTAGTCAACCATTGACTAAACTATTGAAGAAAAATGCTTTTGTATGGTCTAATGAAGCTCAGTCTGCATTTGTACAACTCAAAGAAGCTATGATGAATGCTCCTGTTCTTAAGCTGCCCAATTTTGAGGAAGTATTCATAGTTGAGACTGATGCATCAGGAGAAGGCATTGGTGCTGTGTTACAACAGTCAGGCCATCCTATTGCTTATTTCAGTAAAACTTTAGCTCCCAGACACCACAGTTTATCTACATATGAGAAAGAACTACTTGCAGTCATTCAAGCTTTGCATAAGTGGAGGGGGTACCTTTTGGACAGGCATTTCATAATTAAGACTGATCATTTTAGTCTTAAGTATTTGCTTGAACAAAGGATAACAACACCAGCACAAATGAAGTGGTTACCCAAGCTTATGGGGTTTGATTATGAAATAATGTACAAAAAGGGAAGTGAGAATGGGGCTGCAGATGCACTTTCTAGAGTCAACACAGGAGGTCAATTGTTACACATGGTTCTTACTTCTGTATCCTCTGCATTATTACCTAAGATTGTGGAAAGCTGGTCCTCAGATACCTCTCTCAAGTCTTTGATTGACAACTTAAAAGCTGGTAAACCTGTTTCCAAACACTACTCTTGGACCAGTCAACAACTTAGAAGAAAAGGAAAGTTGGTAGTGGGCAATGATCCTGACCTGAGGCTGTCTTTGCTATCACATTTTCATTGTGATTCTAATGGAGGACATTCTGGAATTGAGGCTACCATTCAAAGAATTCAAGGATTTTGCTACTGGAAGAAATTAAGGAAACAAGTTAAGGAATTTGTCTCCAAGTGTACTGTTTGTCAAAGAAGCAAGCCTGACCTTTGTGCTTACCCTGGATTACTCCAACCTCTTCCTATTCCTACTCTCATTTGGTCAGACATTTCAATGGATTTCATAGAAGGTTTACCTAATTCTGGTGGCAAGACAGTAATCATGGTAGTGGTGGACAGGTTGTCTAAGTACAGTCATTTCATGGCCTTGAGTCACCCTTTCACTGCTATCCAAGTTGCTCAGTTGTTCCTTGACAATGTTTACAAGCTACATGGTCTTCCTAAAGTCATTGTCAGTGACAGGGACAAGATTTTTCTTAGTTTGTTTTGGAAAGAGTTTTTCAAAATGCTACAAGTGAGCCTTCATTTTTCAACTGCTTACCACCCACAAACTGATGGGCAAACTGAGGTGGTAAATAGGTGCCTTGAGTGTTATCTAAGGTGCATGACTGGGGAGAGGCCAAAGGAATGGTCCAAGTGGTTAGCTCTTGCTGAATATTGGTATAATACCAATTACCATACATCTATTAATACTACACCTTTTGAAGCTGTTTATGGACAACCACCTAGCTCTCCCATATTCTATTCATCAGGCCAAAGCAAGGTTGATAGTGTGGACAGGTCATTAGAAGCTAGGGAGGCTATTATACAGATGTTGCAGTTCCATTTGGAAAGAGCTCAAGCAAGAATGAAAGCTGTGGCAGACTCACACAGGACTGAAAGGAGTTTTGAAGAAGGACAATGGGTGTGGCTAAAATTACAACCTCATAGACAAATTTCTGTCAGGAAGGGCAAGTACAACAAGTTGCTACCTAAGTATTATGGGCCCTTCCAAATTGTAGCCAAGATTGGAATGGTTGCTTACAAGTTACAACTCCCTCTTAGTGCTCAAATACACCCATTTTTCCATGTGTCACAATTAAAGCTGTTCAAAGGTGATCCCTTATCAGTGCAAGCAGTTCTACCCAAGTGTGATCCTAATGGCCATTTGGCTTGTGTTCCAATCAAAGTGCTAGACAGGAAAATGATCAAGGAGCATAATAAGGCTGTTGTTTATGTTCTGATTCAGTGGTCTCATGGTTCTCAAGATGATGCAACATGGGAGTTGGCCACTGATTTGGAGAAGAGATTTCCTGATTTTTCCTTTGATTCTTGAGGACAAGAATCATTTGAAGGGGATGGTATTGATACACATTCAATTGGAAAGTCAAATAAAGGGAAAGTTTGTTACAGATTGAGCGGGAAATTCTGTTACAATTCATTCTTCTCATCCTTCACTTGTAGCCTATAAATACCCTTTTAGCTTTTCATTTTCATTCATTGTTTAGTTTTGTAAATCACACTTCTCTTGTAATTCACTTTCATCAATCCAATAACCAACATTTAGCTAATTTCGATTGCAATTCTTTGTTGTTTGTGATCCTGGTTAGTTAGATTCCTTATTCGAGTAAGTACTCCTATAAGTGTCTATCAGAGTTTTGACTTTGCTAACTATTGTACAACTTGTGTATGAATTTGTTTGTAGTTTTTTACACAACGTGGTTGTCCCATGAAGAAACAAATATGTATTCTTTATCAGTTAAATGTTCTTGGGATGACCATTATGAGTATAAAGTAGGGCTGAGCATGGCAGATCCGAAACCTACTTGACCGGCCCGACACAAACCGAACCGGACTGAAGGACCGCCGGCCGGTCTCGGTTCCATGTTTATGGGTTTCTCGGTCTCGGGTCGGTTCGGTCCAAAACCGACAAAAACCCACAATAAACCTGGACCGACCGAAATATAAACCCCGCTATTGAAAAACCACCAGGCAACATATATTTTAATAAAATGCTACTGTGACTCAACTTCTTTTGCTACTTTGACTCTTGTTTATTTTGCTACTGTGTTAGGACTTAGGCCAAATGGGTCATTTGATACTATTAGTTATCTTTGTTTATTTTGCTAATGTGTTTAATTTGTTACTGTATTAGGACTCAGGAAAAATGCTACTGTGACTATTGTTTGGGTTCACAGTTCAGGTTATGGTTGCTTTTTAATGGTTACAAAGATTAAACGGATCAAAAAACAACGAGTTATCTTTGTGATATAGAAAGATTAGAAATGCAAAATAGCTTTGAGATATCTTTGTGACTTCTTAGCGCAGAAAACAACCAGTTCAGGTTATGAGTTAGACCTGTTTAATCTTTTGAGAATAAGAGTGTTGTATCGCTGTTTGTTATGGTTGTTACTGTTGTGTCGCTGTATCACTGTTTGTTACGGGTGAGAATAAGAGTTCGGGTTATGTGTTAGTCCATTTGTTACGGTATATGCTTGTGACCACCACCTGTATTGTGTAAAGAAAATGCTTACATGAATAAACAAACTTGGCTCACATGTCTAAATGGAAAAAATATTTTAGCTAATAATGAATCACTTAATCAACCAAAATTTGGTGTACGAGTAAATGTGGAAGAACATCGTGGTCTACGAGTAACAAGTGTGAAGAACATCTTTTTTCAACAAAAGAAAACACTGCAAGTTATGTAACTTTATAAAAATGCAATATTGTATGCATGAACACAACAGACCAAAAGTGCAAAATTATGTTCGGTCCATCATGTCCAAAACCGAGGACCGAACCGATTGACTCGAGTTAAGACCGAACCTACCCGAGTGGCCATCGGTCTGGTCTCGGTCCTTATGATTTGGTCTTCTTGGTCTTCGGTCCGGGTCGGGTAAGGTCGGTCCGGTCAGGTTTTAGCCCGATGCTCACCCCTAGTATAAAGTATGTAGTTTTTTTTAAACATCTTTACATCTAGATAAAACGATACTAATGGTTACTCTCTGCATTGTTTCGATTGTGTATGTTTACTGAGGCACGTGTTCATCGACAAATAACTGCTATCTTTAAGTATTCCTTTGATGGTCCCTTGGCTACGTGGAAGGAGGTCCCGAAGCGTGATATCCAATTTATGTGGCAGCGTTTCAAGGTTTGTACTTACAATTTCTTATAACTTGATAAACCAAAAGCTATAATAAAGTGATCAGTTTAACTTATAAAGTGATGCACGAACCGTTTAATCAACTTAAAAAGTTATACGTGTGTAGGAATTGTATCAATGGGATGCTCGAGTTAGAGCCTTAGTTGAGAATTTTTTTAAAGATTACTTGAGTAATAGGTTCTTTGACGTAAGACTGCTATAGTTGACAATTGATGTTCAAACAACTTACCATTCATTTTAAAACTCATACTCATTTATCTAACGTTTGATAAAAATTTCATTACTTGCATCATGAAGAACAATAAGTTCATTTTAAAACTCATACTATAAACTAGAAACAGGTGTATTTTGTATAAAAGTTTATGATATTTTCGTTTGGAGGTGTACTTTTTTCTTGGTAAATAATTATGTATGTTTAGTTGTAACAACAAATGGCATGTTTTTGATCTAGTAATGTTTATGGGCCTGCTTTTCTATATCAGTATGTTCTTTATCCCCATTTTTAATGTGTTACTATATTTCTAGGTTGAAAATTTGAAAAGACAACTTGAAGAACGAGCAAAGGCAGCTCAAGAGCGGGAACTAGCTGCGAAAGAGCAACAAGAGGCTGCTGAGGAGTGGGAAAGGGCAGCCGAAGAACGAGTGAAATAACTGGAGCAACAAGTGAAAGATATTGCTAAAATGTTGAAAACACTAGAGCCGCCACCTTCCCCACCTCCCAGTTAGTTGGTTATTTGTTGATGTATATGGAAAATTCAAACTCGGATACTTAGGTTTCAAATATAAGCTTGGTTGCTAGCGAATTCTAAAATTTGGTGTATGAAATGCAATTTCATGATTTCACAATTGTTTGTTGTGTATTAGGTATTTAATCTCGTGTATTAGTCTTTTAATGATTATAATTCCGTCGTAGGTAATAATGAAATTTGGAAGGAAATCACTAGGGAATCTAAGTGAAATTTGGTTGGAAATCGCTAGGAAATAATTTCCGTCACTAAAAGTCTAACAGATTCACTAGGAAATCTGTGGACATTTTTGTCATTAGGTTTGGATCAGCTGTGAAGGATTTCCTAGGGAAAATATCCATTGGAAAGATATAAATTCCGTAGGAAAGCTTCGTCACTAAGGGTTTCCGAGCATGCTTTTCGTTAGGGATTTTTTTCGTCGGAAATTTGTCATTGAAGGCCTTTTGTGAGGGATTTCCTAAGGATTTGGCTGTAGGTAAAGGCCATTTTTGTGGTAGTGTATGTAGGAAATTAAATTCGACTCAAGATCTAAATTGTCGGAGGATGGAATGTGCGATACAATCACAGTTGTCTAGCCAGCATAAGAATAAGCGGTATAGGTGGCATGTTCATAATGATAATAAGTTCCTTAGGTATGAGGAGGAAACTACGCATCCTCCTAGTTGTATTATTTTTCTTGAATTACTTATCGGGTTCGTGACCAGGAACGTTTGGTAACTGATGGGGAGTTAACGAGAGTTTAACTGATACGTTATCTTTACGAATAAAGTGACCATTTCAATTACCATCATTATTGGTCACTATTTGATCAAATCATTGGCCACTTTTCTTAGTGACCAAATTAGTGATCTAGTAAATCGTCTAATCACGCTAAAGCATAATATGAAGGAGCTATATATAGATCGATACAGAATAAACCAACGTATAATTTTATTTTGTTTAGCCATTCCAAACTAGATAAAAGTAGGTAAAAGAAAAACTAAACATACATGTTTATCGGACGCGTTCCGACTTCGGATTTTGATTAGTTTAGATATTATATGAGTTATTTTATCTTTTCTAAGTGTTTCGTAGTTTACGATCACTCTCGGTATTTATTTTTACGCTTTAACGTTTAAATTACGTTTTTCGCATTTTTGACCTAATGAAACCCCGGAAACTCAAAATCTTTTCGTGTAAACTTTAGTTATCGTCCATCTCATGTAAAATAAAAGGCAAAATGCTTAATAAGAGTATAGATATGTATAAAAAAATAAAAAAGTAATTTAGACGTGGCAAGTCATTTTAATTTGCAAAGTTTAGAGCAAGAGGTGTAATGACATGCCATTTGAGCCCCACCCAGTGTCACCTCATCATTCCCACTTTCAACAGTCACACCCCAAAACACCCTCTCACTTACAACACCTCACAACATGCTATTTGGGCCCTATCCACCCACAATTTCTTTCTTCTTTTTTTCAAATAAACTAAATTTCATTCATTAAAATAAAAATACAATACGAAACAAAAAAACATACGAAAAAATAAAAAAACACACGACAAATAAAAAACATATGAAACAAAAAAAATAATGTTGCTCGGTCACTCTTAATTATATTTTGCTATTATTGATTCTTGATTCTTTCGGATAAGAGCGGCTTTGCGTTCCGGAAACCCCTCGGTATCAACGAGGAGAAACTCCAATTCTTTGGACTCCATTATTGCCAATTCTTTTTTTCTTTCTCTCTTCCCCTCTCCCTAGCTCACGGCCAAACACACCCTCTTTAGGGTTTTCATATCTTTGATTTCTTGCATAATCCAAGCATACAAGGTTCATTTCTAAGAACATCTAAGGTGGTTTGAAGTATTGGTTCTTTGATTTAAAGGTTTTTCTTCAAGATCTAAAGTTAGGGTTTCAAGATTTGTTGTTGGGTTTTATAGATCTAGTATTTTGGGGTATAGATCTTGTGATTTCTCTACTTGTTCTTCATTCTTGTAAGTGTCTTGAATCTTTTCTTGTGGTTTACTTATGTTCTTTCATATATGTTCAAGATCCATACATCCATATGTTGTGTTTTAATTTTTGAAAGATTATAAAACAAGATTTTATAAATAATGATGTTACTTTGTTTCACTAGTTAAATATTATGTTCTTGGTGAGATGAGAGTTGAATGAGAGTTGCAACAATAGAAATGAAGGGATTAGGTTAGTTTTAGGTGTGGTTTTGTTGTGGTTTAGTTGTGAATGGAGATTAGGCTAGACTAGGCACTATTGTGAAGTTTGGTGTGATTTTTGGAAGCGTTTGCGAAAAATGATGTTGCTGATCCGAAATGGTTTTGAGGTTTTGAGCGACTTAGGAATGTTTTCATTAGGCGTAAAAGTAGTTTTTGGAGAGCTCGTTTCGAATAGATAGTTTTTCATATATCGCACACTAAAATTGGACTTAAAACGGCCAAGTTATAGCCAAATAAAACTTGAAATAGTTTCTCTGGCAAAACGTATAAATAGTTGTTGATGTGAATTATAAAAAATGGTTTTTCGTACACTCTCAAAGATATTTTGAAGCTTTTTAAAAGCACATAGCTAAACAATATAGTAGCACATATATAATTGAATAGTATCCTTTTAAAGACATCGTTAACATATTTTAGAAAAATCGTTAAGTTTACAAAAAAATAGTAAGTTTGGTAAATTTAGCAAGATGCACATGTAAGTTAAACGTTAGATTTCTCGTTGTGCAACTAAGGAATTATGGATTAAGAAAATATAGGGGACGGTATTGACTAACCCAAAACTAAAAACTTCCTAACAAAGAAACATACTAAAAATATTAATATGGTTAAACAATCCGAAAACTTAACGAAAACTATATGATTTTATTTCGTCATGATTTGATAATCAAACAAAGCAAAGACTAAACATGGGATTGTCTTTTGGTGATACATATGAGCAATTCTGCATACATTTGATGTTGTTTCTAAGACGCGTTATTATTCTAGGTCGCAACTAGATTTCTATATCATCTTTTCTTGCGTGATTTATCATTTGCTCATCTTGATAAGGTGAGTTCATAGTCCCACGTTTTACTATCTTTACTTTACTATTTTGGGGTGAGAAACATTGCTTGTTTTAAACAATGGACACAGTTACTTTACGTTACCTTTTTCTGATTGCGTGTTGCCTAAGTAGCGAATGGACCATTAATGCCCGA
Source organism: Tanacetum coccineum (assembly GCA_026074375.1). NCBI lineage: Eukaryota > Viridiplantae > Streptophyta > Magnoliopsida > Asterales > Asteraceae > Tanacetum > Tanacetum coccineum. The sequence continues at coordinate 19,693 of BQNB010054943.1, forward strand.
ACTATCATGAACCATCAATTGCTTAACCGACGGACTGGTTAAGTAAGCGCGAATGTTGTAAATAAATCTATTAGGACTAATTATCCCTATCCGGGTGAGTAGCACTCACTACCCACGGGGCTCCCGATAAACGGATATATACCATGTTGGATTTCACTAGGTGATCTTGGTCAGATACCTTTAGGGCAATTAATTCTTGTTTGGCATACAATATCCTTCCTTTTAAATTGAGCTTCGGTGTCATGAGCTTAGCGCAACAGTAAATACTTTTCATGTGAAGTTGTATCGGTTATAACTGTCACACGCGTACTGTGAACTTGTGGTCCAACTGTTAATACTAAATTCAAACCTATGAATTCACCAACTTTATGTTGACGTTTTAGCATGTTTTTCTTAGGTGCTTAGCTGTGGATGTATTTGCTTGCTTTATGGCGTTGCCTTGCATTGGACTGATTTTCAAGAGTTATTATTATCTATGTTAACATCGTTGTCAAACTTTAAAACCTTTTATTCGCTTCCGCATATTATCTTTGAACTTATGTAAAACCTTAACTATTTTAAATTAATGCAACGATGTTGGATTTTCAAACGTACCCTTAGAGGTTGTTCTTTGTATCTTGTGTGATGTATATTATGACGTTACGCCCCCGGACACGTGTTTTCATCCTGGCCCCGTTTGGGGGTGTGACAGATTGGTATCCAGAGCCAAGGTTATAGAGAACCAGGTAGTATATTTAGGTCTGGTCTATAACCAGTATGTGATCCTACGTGTTTACTTGCTTACGTATATAAGTACTATCGATAAGTATACGGGTATTAATTATAACACACTTCCATAATTATATTACGTATAATTTTGCCATGACTATACCTTACATCTATATTTTTCCTGCATTGCACGCATTGGCATGGTTTGATATAAAGGGGATTTATATAAACTCTTGCTTGTGCAGGTTATGGCAGCTCCGGTTATTTCTATTTCTTCGGACGTATCAGTCGAGAGTGTGGGATCCTCTTTTCCGCGAGTTATCCTTATCGGTTCTATTTCTGTTGAGGTCCCGGTTGCACCAGAGGTGGGGGCGGCTGCAGTTGCCTCACCTGCCGGGGTGCTCGAGCTTGATACTCATTCATCGTCAGAGGCTGATCCATCAGAGAGTTCACCACCTCCCGTATCTATAGCACCTATGGTTTCACCTTTTCTGTGTTCAGACGATTCAGAGTCAGATACTGAGACTTATTTTATTTTTCTTTTATTTATTTTGATTTGAAGAGAATGACGGCAACAAGACAAGGAATGAGTTCTGCGGAGATTGACCAGATTGTGGCCCAGCGAGTTACTGATGCTATTGAAGCTATTGCTATCTACGAGACAAAAATCCGCATGACTCACGATCCGATGAATCAGGTCATACGACAAGAAACCACGATAGAAAAGAATGCTAACAACAAGAGGAAGTTTGAGAACCAACCAAAGGATAACCGAGTGCCACAACAACCACCCTTCAAGAAACCGGATGTGGCAAGGGCTTACACTATTGGAGCCAATGGAAAGAAGGCTTATGCTGGGAATTTACCTTACTGCAACAAGTGTAAGTTGCATCATGTTGGGCCGTGTACTGTGAAGTGTAGTAAATGTAAGAGGGTTGGCCACATGACTAGGGATTGTAAGGCATCCGTTGCTGCAATGAACCAGAGAGCCCATGTGGCAAATCCGAAGGCTACCATCACTTGCTATGAATGTGGAAGGCTAGGACATTTTAGGAATGAATGCCAGAAGTTGAGAAATCAGAACCAAGTGAACCAAATTTGGAAGGAAAAAGCTCGCGAGAACTCTAGTGTCGTCAAAGACAAGACCAATGCTTAAGAAGAGATCTTCCCGCCTTACCTAGTGACCTAAGTCAAAGTCTTCTTAGACTATATTCGCATTAGTACTTTTCTATAAATTTCATTGTATTGAGTGGATGTTTTAAATTTCCTGTTAATGTATGTGTCATGACGATTCCGTCAGTTACACTTAATTTCTCTATTTATTTATGTAAGCTACTCCTTAAATCACTACCATCTTATCAAATCATTCCGCTGCTAGCATTTTATAAACTATTCTTGTGCCATTTCGTAAGCAATTTTGTTGTCATCCTATAAACCATTTTGTCATTTTCTTAAAAATTATTTTACTATCATCTCACAAACTATTTTCCAAACCATTTTACAAACTTACTTGTTTTCATCTTTTAACCTGTTATGTCGACGTTTATAAACTTTTGCCATCGTTTTATAAATCATTTCGCTAACACCTTATAAACTATTTGATATTATTACATAAACCGTTTGTCAACATCTTATAATTATCCTACTATTACCTCATAACTTATCTGGCTATCATTTAATGAACGAATTCATTTCCATCTTATAACCTATATTACAGTTATTTATGAACTCTTTTGCTACCCTATTAAAAGTTACTTTGTAGTCATCTTACAAACCATTTTGTTGTCACCTCATGAACTGTTTCGTTGTCATTTATAAACTATTTCGACGTCATCTTACGAACTACTTCATGTCTTTTATAAACTATTTCGTTGTCGCAATATAAGCTATTTGGTTGTCAACTCGTAGACCAATTGTTACCATTTTATAGACCCCTCACTCTTACACTATAAACTGTCACGTGATTTTCTCGTAAACTATTTTGGTATCACCTCTTAAACTATTTCTACTAAGTCTTACAAAATATCTTGTGTCGTTATATAAATTACAATATTCTCGTTTTCACAAACTATTTTTCTACCTTAGAAACAACACTGTTTATACCATACAAACTTTTAAACATAACACTAGTTTGACGAAACGAGCATTTTATCGTTAGTACCTAAATTATACATAGCCTGATCACCTATGTATAATTCAGGGAGGACCATCCTATGCTAAGAGTAGTCACCTCAAAAAGGTGATAATGGAAATGGTGGTAATGGAAATGGTGATAATGGGATTGGTGAGAATGGAAATGGCAGAAATGAAAATCCAAATGAGAATAATATGGATGCTAGGTCTGTTGCTCGAGAGTGTACCTACCAAGACTTCGTGAAGTATCTACCACTCAACTTTAAGGAAACAGAAAGAGTTGTCGGGTTGATAAGGTGGTTTGAGAAGATGGAAACAGTGTTCCATATCAGCAACTGTCCAGAGAAATACCAAGTCAAGTATGCTACTTGCACACTGTTAAACAGTGCACTAACTTGGTGAAACTCACATAAGAGGACTATTGGAGCTGAGAGTGCATTTTCCATGTCATGGAGAGAGCTCATAAAGCTCTTTTTTTTTTTTTATTTGTTGTTTTTTTTGTTTTATGCGCTGAAGTGTACTGCTTAAGAAATGAAATTCAAAAGATGGAATCTGAGCTGTAAGAATTTACCGAAAAGAAACAATGATTTGGCTGCTTTACACTCAGAGAATTCAAGAGTTGGACTATGATTTGCACCCAGAATGGTCCCCGAGGAGGAGGATCGGTTGAGAAATTCATTGGAGTTCTCCCCGATAACATCCAAGGGAATGTAATTGCTGCTGAACCTACAAGACTGCAAGATGCTGTTCGCATTGCTAACAACTTAATGGAACCAAAAGTTGAAGGGATATGCTGTGAAAAATGAGAGAACAAAAGAAGAAAGGAGGTCAACAGAGAGACAACCATGGACAACATCCCCATTCCAAAGACCAAATGTTTGAGGTAGAATGTGACGAGAGCCTATACGGCTGGCAACAATGAAAGAAAACCATATAATGGACCGTTGCCTCACTGCAACAAGTGTAAGCTTCATCCATTGAAGGGCCTTGTTACAGTGGAATGAAACAAGGTTAGGCAATTTGCCTAGGGAATTGTAAGGTCACAAATTCCCACTACTTTTCTACTCAGAGGGGTCAAATATGAATGAAAAAAAACAACATAGAGTTTTAACTTGTTTTGGTGTGGAAGTCCAGGACACCTACAGGAGTGATGCCCAAAGCAGAAAGTCAATAAAATCATGTGGAAACAAGACTAGAAACAAGAATGGTGTTGGTGAAGCAAGAGGAAAAGCATATGTGCTAGGTGGAGGAGACGCTAACCCCAATTCAAATGTCGTCAAGGGTACGTTTCTTCTCAATAACCATTATGCTTCTATGATATTCGATTCGGGCGCCGATCGAAGTTTTGTGTCGACTACGAGTTTAGTAATGTTTGCTTGATATAACCCTCGTAAATATACTTTATGACGTTAGGCTAATGTTGTCGAATTAGCCGAAAGGAGAATTTCTGAAACTAATACTGTGCTTAGAGGTCGTACGTTAGGATTGTTAGGTCACCCATTCAATATTGACCTAATGCCAGTAGAACTTGGTAGTTTTGACGTCATCATCGGCATGGATTGGTTAGCAAACCATCATGCGGTGATCGTGTGTGATGAAAAGATTGTACGGATTCCCTATGGAGACGAAGTTTTGATAGTCCAAGGTGATAGAAGTGACAAAGGAAAGAAGTCAAAGTTGAGCATTATATCGTGCACTAAGACTCAGAAGTATATTAAGAAAGGTTGCCCAATTTTTTTGGCACAAATTACGAAGAAGGAAACTGATGACAAGTCGGAGGAGAAGCGGCTTGAGGACGTGCCGACTGTACGGGACTTTCCGAAGGTATTTCCATAAGACTTGCCTGGATTACCACCAACGCGACAAGTTGAATTTCAAATCGACTTGGTCCCTGGTACTGCTCCTGTGGCACGCGTCTCGTATATATTAGCACCGATGGAACTGCAAGAGTTGTCTACTCAACTACAAGAACTTTCTGACAAGGGATTTATAAGACCGAGTTCCTCACCCTGGGGAGCCCCGGTCTTGTTTGTCAAAAAGAAAGATGGATCTTTTCGTATGTGTATCGATTATCGTGAACTCAAAAAGTTGATTGTGAAGAATCGATATCCACTTCCAAGAATCGACGACTTATTTGATCAGTTGCAAGGGTCAATAGTCTACTCTAAGATCGACCTAAGATCTGATTATCACCAACTCAGAGTTCAAGAGGAAGACATTCCAAAGACAACATTAAGAACATGCTATGGTCACTATGAGTTTCAAGTGATACCGTTTGGACTGACCAACGCACCAAGAGCACGGAATAGCATGCATAACATACTTAGATAAATTCATGATCGTTTTTATTGATGACATCTTGATCGTTTTTATTGATGACATCTTGATCTACTCTATACTTAGATAAATTCGTGATCGTTTTTATTGATGACATCTTGATCTACTCCAAGAGCAAGGAAGAGCATGCATAACATCTTAAGTTAATTTTGGAATTGCTTAAGAAGGAAGAATTGTATGCCAAGTTTTCGAAGTGTGAATTTTGGCTGTCGAAGGTACAAATTCTCGGTCACTTGATTGATAGTGAAGGCATTCACGTGGACCCAGCTAAGATAGAGTCAATCAAGGATTGGGCATCGCCCAAGACTTTGACAGAGATTCGTTAATCTCTAGGACTTGCCTACTATTATCGATAATTTATCGAAGGTTTCTCGAAGATTGCCAAACCTATGATGACGTTGACTCAGAATAACGTGAAGTTTGATTGGAGTGAAAAGGCAGAACCTGCATTTCAACTGTTGAAGCCGAAATTGTGTAGTGCACCGATTTTGGCTTTACCTGAAGGAAGTGAAAACTTCGTGGTTTACTGTGATGCTTCTCGCAAAGGGTTGGGCGCGGTTTTGATGCAAAGGGAGAAGGTCATAGCCTACGCATCACACCAACTTAAGATTTACGAGAAGAATTACACTACACATGACTTAGAGCTAGGAGCTGTAGTGTTTGCTCTCAAAATGTAAAGACATTATTTGTACGACACGAAATGCGTTGTGTTCACTGATCATAAGAGCTTACAACATATTCTTAATCAAAAAGAGTTGAACATGAGACAACGCAGATGGTTGGAATTGTTGAGTGACTACGACTGTGAAATTCGTTATCATCCAAGAAAAGCGAACGTGGTGGCAGATGCCTTGAGCCGAAAAGAATGAAACAAGCCACTACGAGTTCGAGCTTTGGTTTTGACAGTTGGTATGAACCTTCCCGTGCAAATTTTAAACGCTCAGGTTGAGGCAAGAAAGGAAGAGAATTATGGAACCGAAGATTTGGGTGGTATGATTAAGGATCTCGAACCCCGTGCTGATGGAACTTTATGTTTGAGAAATAGAAGTTGGATACCTTGTCGAGGTAACTTAAGCGAGTTGATTATGCATGAATCACATAAGTCAAAATATTTAATTCATCCTGGATCGGACAAGATGTACCAAGATTTAAAGAAACTGTATTGGTGGCCGAATATGAAAGCAGAAATTGCCACCTACGTCGGTAAATGTTTGACCTGTGCCAAAGTCAAGGCCGAATGCCAAAAACCATCCGGTTTGTTGGTTCAACATGTGATCTCAGTATGGAAGTGGGAGAACATTACCATGGATTTCATTACTAAGTTACCAAAGATGTCGTCTGGTCAAGATACAATTTGGGTAATTGTTGACCGACTCACAAAGTCTGCTCATTTATTACAAATGAAGGAAACATACTCAATGGAGAAGTTGACGAGACAATACTTGAAGGAAGTAGTCTCAAGACATGGAGTGCCAGTTTTGATTATTTCTGATCGAGACAATAAATTTACATCTCAATTTTGGAAATCGCTGAACAAAGCTCTAGGTACTCAATTGGATATGAGTATGGCTTACCATCCACAGACTGATGGTCAAAGTGAAAGAACCATCCAAACTTTGAAGGACATGGTGCGTGCGTGTGTGATTGATTTTGGAAAAGGTTGGGATAGACACATACCTTTGGTGGAGTTTTCCTACAACAATAGTTATCACACAAGTAACAAAGCCGCACCGTTTAAAGCTCTCTATGGCTGAAAATGTCGATCGCCTATTTGTTAGGCTGTGGTTGGAGACGCTCAGCTCACCGGTCTAGAAATTATTCATGAAACAACTGAGAAGATCATTCATATCAAGGAGCGTATTCAAGTTGCACGAGATAGACAGAAGGGCTACGCCTATAGGAGACGTAAGCCATTGGAATTTGAGGTTGGAGATAGGGTTATGTTGAAGGTATCACCATTGAAAGGGGTGATACGTTTTGGCAAACGGGGGAAGCTGAACCCTCGCTATATTGGACCTTTCAAGATTCTTGCTAAAGTAGGAACGCTTGCTTATCGACTTGAAATCCTAGAGCAATTAAGCCGAGTTCATAGCACTTTTCATGTTTCCAATTTGAAAAAGTGTTTCGTAGACGAACCACTAGTTATTTCGTTGGATGAGATCCAAATTGATGACAAGCTTAATTTCATTGAAGAACCAGTAGAAATTATGGATCGAGAAGTTAAATGGCTAAAGCAAGACGCATTCCAATCGTGAGGTCCGTTGGAATTCGAGACGAGGGCCCGAGTTTACTTGTGAGCGTGAAGATCAAATGAAGAAGAAGTACCCTCATCTTTTCGTTAACCCTTAGTCCACGTCTTAAGCTTTGAGGAAAAAGCTATTTTAATGGGGGAAGAATGTCACACCCCGAAAAATTCAGGTCAATATTTTAAACTTTTCCGACAATTATTTTTGACTTTTATACGTTACATTTGAATCTGACAGTTTACCGGGAAGTTAACCCGCGTTAATCTAAAAAACGTCATCGGACGCCTTCCGACTTCGGATTTTGATTAGTTTAGATATTATATGAGTTATTTTATCCTTTCTAAGTGTTTCGTAGTTTACGATCACTCCCGGTATTTATTTTACGCTTTAACGTTTAAATTACGTTTTTCGTATTTTTGACCTAACGGAACCCCGGAAACCCGTATTTTTTTTGTGTAAACTTTAGTTATCGTCCATCTCATATTGATAAGTCAAAAATTTCATTCATGTCCCCCTCTTGTCATACTTTGGACGCCTAAAACCAAACCAAATGCACCATAAGAATTGAAATTAATTCAAGAGCATCTTATTTGAATATTCATGCATGTGCATGTAAGTGACACATGAGAGGGTCATCCTCATGCACACTTTTAATGCTAACTAATACATGTAATCCCTTACAAGAGTGTAAGAGGTGAATGACCACCTTTGACCTTAAAAATACAAATAAGAGTATAAGTCATGAACCATAATTTTTTTTGCTTGGTCTTGCCCTTGTGTACCAAAAACCAGATACACCGTGGTCCAAAAGGGAGTGGCTCAAGCCACTTAACTTAAGCCAAGGACCCATAAAACCCTAATTCACACCTTATATAAACCTCACTTTGCAACACTTAGGTCATTTCATACACTCCTTGCCTCACCAAAAACATTTTCTCTCTTCCCTTGGTTCCAAAAACCCACGGCTAACCACAAGCACCATAAACATTCCATATCTTTTGATTTCCTTCAAGATCCAAGATTATAAGTTCATCTCTAGTCATATATAAGGTGTTTTGAAGTATTGGTTCTTTGATTTAAAGGTTCTTCTTCAAGATCTAAAGTTAGAGTTTCAAGATTTGTTGTTGGGTTTTATAGATATAATATATTGGGGTTTAGATCTTGTGATTCTTCTACTTGTACTTCATTCTTGTTAGTGTCTTGAATCTTTTCTTGTGGTCTACTTATGTTCTTTCATATATGTTCAAGCTCTATACATCCACATGTTGTTTTTTTTAATTTTTGAAAGATTATAAAACAAGATATTCTAAATAATGATGTTACTTTGTTTCACTAGTTAAATATTATGTTCTTGGTGAGATGAGAGTTGGATGATAGTTGCAACAATAGAAATGAAAGGATTAGGTTAGTTTTAGGTGTGGTTTTGTTGTGGATTAGTTGTGAATAGAGATTAGGCTAGACTAGACACTATTTTGAAGTTTGGTGTGATTTTTGGAAGCGTTTGTGAAAAAGGTAGTTGCTGATCCGAAATGGTTTTGAGGTTTTGGTGGACCTAAAAATGCTTTCCTTATGCGTAAAAGTAGTTTTTGGAGAGCTTGTTTCGAATATATAGTTTTTCATATATCGCACACTAAAATTGGACTTAAAACGGCCAAGTTATAGCCAAATGAAACTTGAAACATTTTTCGACACAACCGAATGAATAGTTGCGGATGTGAATACTTAAATGAGTTTTCGAACACTTTCGGACATTTTTGGACTTTCTAAACACTAGTGAAACATATAGTAACGCATATATATTGATTAGTATCATTTAAGGACGTCGTTAACATATTTAAGAAAAAGCGTTAAGGTTACTAAAAATAGTAATATTTGGTTGAACGCCAAAACTTAACAAAAAACTATATGATTTTATTTCATCATAATTTGATAATCAAACCAAAGCAAACACACATGGATGTCTTTTGGTGATGAACATATTGTGCAATTCTGGGCATACTTTCTGTGTTTCTAAGACGCGTTATTATTCTAGGTCGCGGCTAGATTTCATCTTTTACATGCGTGATTTATCATTTGCTCATCTTGCTAAGGTGAGTTCATAGCCCCACGTTTTACTACTTTTACTTTACTATTTTAGGGTGAGAAACGTTGCTTGTTTTTAAACCATGGACATAGTTACTTTACGTTTCCTTTTCCTGATTACGTGTTGCTTAAGTAGCGAATAGACCATTAATGCCCGAAGTATCATAAACCACCAATTGCTTAACCGACGGACTGGTGAAGTAAGCACGAATGTTGTAAATAGATCTATTAGGACTAATTTTCCCTATCCGGGTGAGTAGCGCTCACTACCCACGGGGCTCCCGATAAACGGATATATACCATGTCAGATTTCACTAGGTGATCTTGGTCAGATACCTTTAGGGCAATTAATTCTTGTTTGGCATATAATATGCTTCCTTTTAAATTGAGCTTTGATGTCATGAGCTTAGTGCAACAGTAAATATTTTTCATGTGAAGTTGTATCTGTTATAACTGTCACGTGCGTATTGCGGACTTGTGGCCCACTTTTAATACTAAGTTCAAACCTATGAATTCACCAACTTTATGTTGACGTTTTAACATGTTTTTCTCAGGTGCTTAGCTGTGGATGTCTTTGCTTGCTTTATGGTGTTGCCTTGTATTGGACCGATTTTCAAGAGTTATTATTATCTATGTTAACATCGTTGTCAAACTTTAAAACCTTTTATTTGCTTCTGCATATTATCTTTAGGCCTATGTAAAACTTCAACTATTTTAATTAATGCAACGATTTTTGATTTTTAAACGTACCCTTAGAGGTCGTTCGTTGTATCTTGTGTGATGTATATTATGACGTCACGCCCCCGGACACGTGTTTCCGACTAGGCCCCATTTGGGGGTGTGACAAACAAGCTCGATTCTCGGCGAAGAAATTCTTACACAACGTCGCTTACACTTTTTCCGGTACAAAGCTAAATACCGAGTCCTAGTTCAAGGTAGAACCAACCTAACGTCGCTTACACTTTATCCGATACAAAGCTAAATACCGGGTTCTTACACATCGGGTAGAACCAACCCAAATCCGTTATGTTTTATGGCTCAACATAACAAACCTTGCGTTTTATGGCACAAACACATAAACCATCTAATCTAGTTGGTGATACAAGATAATGATACAAATGTGAGTACTATGATGATCCAAGACAATGTGTCTAATGGATATGAATGACTAGTCTAAATGGACATCCATTGATGGAAAGCCTTCAAATGGATGAAGATGATAAGATCATCAATCTTGTAGATCTTCATATGTGTATGCTTTATGATGGATGAGAATGGTAAGATCTTTTAGGCTTGCTTTGGTGAATGATCATGGAAGTATGCTTACAACAAAAATGGATGTTTACAATCACTATGATGAATGGTTTTACATTATGAATGATTGGTCTTAATGGTAACTCTAATGGATGATAATGTATGCTAAAAACAAAGGAAAATGGAGTGGTGAAGTGTGTGAAAACGAATTTACAAATGACTCTATTTATAGGCAAAACTTTAAAAAAGGCTCCTGCCAAGGATCCTTTTCAAAAGGGATCCGACTGTCAAGGATCCCTTTTAAAGGGATCCGATGACACAAAAAGGGATCCGACAAGTCTGACACAAAATCCGATTTTTAGATATCAAACTTCCTAAAATATTGTGTAATCTTGCAAGATCTTTTCTAGATATGATAAGATTATGAATGATGTCATGCACGAGGTAAAAATAAGATGAGTTTTGTATTTTGTAAAAATGTATTTTAAATATATGTAAATATACTTAAAAGGTAAGTTACGCATGTTTTAAAAAATATGCAAAGTGCAAGTACATTTTGTTAACTTGCATAAATGAAATGTGTAAGTAATCCTTACTTGGTTACTTACAAAAATGTGTAAGTAACTTTGTTAGATTACTTACAAAATAAAATGTGTAAGTTAACTATTATACTTGCTAAAATTAAAATGTGTAAGCAAACATTAAAGCTAAAGAATATTAGCTTGTTTATACAAACGAATGCAAAATGCATGACTTGAATGTATTTTACGTTTTAATGGTTTGTTAGGGGATTTGATCATAATGCTACATAACAAACATACATGAACCTGTGTTATAGTATAGGAAGACTCAAGACATTGAGAAGTGTTGATGTATGTTGAGACAAAATATGATCACGAATAGCTTGTACATTTTACGTTATGTATTAAAAGATACATGTTTGTCACCAACAAAATAAACGAGACTGTGTAGATTAAATATCGTAATATTTACACTAACAATATTACCCTTTTTGATGATGCTAAAATATGTAAACGTAATATATCGTAAAATGTAAAAGTTACTTGTATCCACGTAATACCTTTACATTACCTTCTTCGTTTACACTCTTCTTCCCCTTTTGTCGAAACAAAAAGTGTGTGTCCTTGGAAGTAGATTTTGTTTCTCCTTAAAAAGGCGAGCTTGGATCATCCTCGGTGAAGTTAAATTGTCTACTCTAACTCCTTATGTTGTTGCATACCTTAGGTTATTGTCCTTGGTTTATACGGATCCATGAATCAAATTTGAAGGCTTAAGCTACAATAAGGTTAGTTTCGTGCAACATATATAATAAAAAAATTGGAGAAATCTATGAAAATACATATAGCAAACGACACATGTGGGTAAGCTATGTGAAACTATCATCTATTCCTTTTGTTGAAACGTAAAGGAGTGTCAAAGAGTGAAAATGATGATGAATGCATGCATGCTCCCCCTTGACAGATGCTCCCCCTTGTTTGAGGCATCAAGGTATGATTGAGAATGTCTATAAATGCTCGACGGAAGCTCCCCCTTGCTCGAGGGCGTCAAGGATGATCCTACAAAACAAAATTTTAGTGCAATAATAGCTTTGTCCTTAGACAAATATGTCATATACAACAAAGTGTATAGACGACCCAATATGATTGCTTGACTGATGCTCCCCCTTGTTCGAGGGCGTCAAGATGAACCTACAAAAAGAAAAATAATCGATGCAAACTTCATCTGAAGACAAGTATGCCATATACAACACTATGTATATGAGTGAACCTAAAAGAAGATAAAATAATTTATGCAAATTTCGTCCGTAGCCGATAATGCCATATACAACAATGTGTATATCCCGTCGAAAAAAATAATCTAAGCCACTTTTTGTTGGGATTTTAAAAACTAGTAAACCATTTACTACGAGTACGCAGCGGATGGATCTAGTTTGATATCAAGAATTAACACACAAATAAAGTAAGTAATACTAACCTTTAGGTTTAATGATAAAAACCAATAAACGAGAATCTTAATCTTGAAAACTTAATGGTTAAATTACCACCTCTATGGTTTCTCACACAACACGTCAAACAAGCACGCTACCATGCTAGTCGTTACTTCACGAATAACACCACAAACAAACTAGGGTTTGATGTTCTTGATAAAACCTCCATCGGATACCCTAAACGGTATGCGTCCGATCACATTTAACAAAGTAAAGGTATTTAATGCGATGAGTATATGTATGCACGAGTGATGTTGCATGAATATATCATGCAAATTAGATTGCAACCAATCAGATTTATACCATACGTATACATACATGTATAAGATTAATGTGTTCTGTTTGTCAAACATAGGAGAAGAAGAAAACATTATAAGGGTTTTATAACTATTTTGTGTCGACTGACTTTTTAATGGTTGTGTGATGGTATAAGTGAATGATGAGAAAGGGTATGTAGTGTTTATATAGCACCTCAACCCTAGTTGTAGATAAACTAAGAAACAAATAATTTCTTAGTTAATCATAATTCATAATCCTTATCACATATCAATTCCAACCTTGATCTAAAATCTCTTCTAGAACCTCCTAGGGGCCGGCCTCCATAAGGGTACCATAGGGTTCGAGTTTTGTCAATTTAAAATCATAACAGTAACTAATGGTTATTTAAAATCATTTCGTGAAGTATATTAAACCTTTAATAATAAATATAACATGTATATATATTAAATGTTTAATAAACATACTTTCCATGTATTAACGTGTTTGCCCCTGATAGGTTCACGTACTTTCTAGTTGTATAACATGCGTATTCGACTACCATATTCCAACCGCTCCCACTTGGGAGTTAGAGTAGCACATTACATTTATACCAATAATGGAAATGTCTAGCAACATTCCATTGTCACTAGAAATACCTGAGTTATGGTTTCAAGAAACATCTTAGTTTGATGGTTATGTATTACTTGCTATTATCATCCCTTTGTTACAGATACCGTTAAGCCATGGATATTCAAATAAAACTCCAGCACAATGGTTATGTATTTACTTGTTTTCACATCTCTTTGTATTCGATACTATTATAAACCATGGAATATGGATCCTAAACTTCATTTCATATAGTTTAACTCTTAGGTTTCTTCATTTATAGATGTTTAATTTCAGTTTATACCCAAATGTAATCAAGAATCATCTTGAATTACCCTTTGAGTATGGCCATACAATTATCTGATTAATTCTTGAGGGGGCCCATGGTATCTTTCTACAATTAAACAATTAGAGGAACAAATTCCTTATTGACTACAAGTGTTGTGGATGCTGCTTAACATCACTTCCAAGAATAGCCTTTATAACTACCATTTTTCATGATAGCGTTTGACTTATAACTAAAAAGTGATATCCACACATGCAGAACTTGTTTGTATCTCAAATCTAAGGATGACTTATCTAACCATTTTCGATATCTCTCATGACAAGGATCCAAAAGTAAATATTCGAAGGTTGGGGTGTCCAATATGCATCCCTTGTGAATAACATATGAGTTTGGTGGGTATAATCCATATATTCAAATAATACAACCAACACTCACATTTGTCTTAAAGTAACAATATTCTTATATTGTTAACCGACAATGGACATATTTAGAATGATAAAATCATTCAAGGATTAAACATGCAAATATAGGATAACAATTATTATATGAATGAAAAGAAATACCAAGTATCTTTATTCATCTAAAAAATAAAAATACAACTGCTTTCAGTTCCATTATCCAAATACTAAAAATCGATATGCATAAGACTATTAAGTAAATTGAAATCTAATGTTTCCAACATTCTCAACTCTTTCTTTACAAGACAGCTAAATAGTAATCTGAGTAAACTTTCTGAATACTTGTTTCAAATTCACAAATTTTGAAGGATTTGAATGATATGATGAGTGTCTTATCGTACATGTGCATACTATTACAAGTGTCATAGTATGAAAATGTCATAGTATCTTTTATAGGGTATTTGAAGTCAACAACATACCTATCTGAGACAGTCATCTTTATAGTTTCTTAAAATGTAAAGTATTCTCATTCTTTAATGTGTATTGCAACAATGCTCTTAGCTGAGCATATCTAGTTAGCAGATTTATCATAAATGATGAAATCCTACTTTAACTAGGATTGATTATCCTCTAGCATCAGTGTACACAAACAACACTATGCCCTATATAATTCATAAACATTTGTTTAATAGTTATCTAAATACTCTTAGTTAGATACTGTTGTTGTTAGCTCATCTCGCTCTCGTGCAAAAGTAACAACCAGCCCCAAATACAATATAATGTACATGATGAATCCTTAATCAAACACAAGGTTTTTATTCATGTACTAAATTATCTCAAGTGAAATATATCCTTTAAGACTTGCTTTAATGATATATTGCATTGTATTGGACTTAATTACCGCTTATGTTTATTTTAATAAACATTTATTCCAAGGTGGTCTATTTATTTCATAAATTCCAAAGTGAAGTTTCATTCCAAGCTTAAGGATTAACATCTAGCTTATAGGGAATGATACTTTCAATATGTTATACAACATACGAATTTAAGAAAACAAACATAGTGCTCCCACTTGATGTCAGGTGTACTCAGGAGTTATCTTATTTTTATCAAAAATCATATTGTAATTAAACTTAAGATCTCAGCTCTTTGATGCATGATCTAATCCACACTTGGATTCTTTTATCTTGTATACTTTATAAAGATTATATTGACTCATAACCCTTTTGATTACGCATCCTCCTCGCAAAGGTAATCATTAAAGAAAGAGTTATGAAACTTAATTGCCATATTTCATATTCAAGAAACATGTATGATAATTAATAATCTTTATATAATTAATGCGTGTAGAAAATAAATTTTAATCACAATCAATTGGTTGAGTAAGATTAAAAACTCTTATCATCAGCCAGACACTAATTTGTATACAATTTTGCCCTTATGAGTCATTCTTGAAAAGGAACTCATTCTAACCTCACAGTTTAACTGTTTGGTGAAAGGTCAATCAAGCTCAAAACATTGATTGTCTTTTAAGGACTGCATCTTATCATTTACGAGGCTGGGATACACTCGTGCGTTTTTTAGAAAATCGAACTATTAAATTAACACACTAATTAATTGAGCCACTCTTTTCCTCAACGTTTGTTCCAAACCCACCTGAAAGTTTAACCTCCAAATCATGTCGCCTTTTTAAGTTTTATTTCAACTACATTTTGTGTTCATACCCGTGTGATGCACGGGCTTTGTTTTTTGATAATAATATGAAATTTTGCTTATGGATAAACTTTTTTTATGTATTATTATGAACTTTTACTTAGGTTAAATCATCAATTATTTTTTCAACCGTTACAAAAGTAAATCACAATCAATCAATGATAACCGAAACATCGATATTGTTTGCAATATTTTAAATAAAACATAAGTAACAACAATTGTGTATAATACATCTTTGAGCTGGATCAACCTTACTAATTCAGTGACAACTCTATAGTGTAAGCATCAAAAAATATTGTTCAAACTCTTTATCACTTCATGAAATATATCTATAAAATTATGATAATAGACACCGCTTTAAAGTATGGAAAGTTGATCTTGCCTTGACGGTTGTGGTGCATGCGGCCGTTGTTCCTATGGGAATCGATAGTCGCTGCAATTAGGCTTTAACTGGCACCCGTAATGAGAACAATTTAGATCTACCGACTTGCAGACTAAACTGCAACACACAACTAAAGAACCTAGAGCACATCCAAAGTTTATTGTCATATCTTTTTACTATTCCTATGATAAAATGCTAACAAAAAAAAATCATAAAGAAAATATCACATACATGTCGTATAAGACAATAAAAACAGTTTTCATTGTTTGTTTTCTAGATCTTCCATATACGAAGAAGATGAACCTTAAAATAAAGCTCCAAACAAAGGAGATCAATGATACATGCCAACCAAACTTGGGATGCATAGAAATTACATCAGACATCGAAGATTATCCTTATAACGAAAAAAGTTCCTATTGCATTTTGTGCAATAAGATATAGGGATCTAATGGTTAAGATGATTACAGAAAGCTGTTGGACCCTTGGAATCTAATATAAGGTTTATCACATTAAACTAATCAGATTTCATAGCAACAAAGTGAGTTTTAAACAGATATATATATGAAGAATATAAAGAACAAGTTTAAAACACATAGAAGTACTTTTCAACGTATAGGTTCTTATTAGAATCAAATAAAGAATCTATGACACACATTGCTTGCGGAATAGCAAGGTGGTTGAATGACAATTGGGGTGTTATCTCCTTTAAACTTATTCTCTAACCAAAGTTATGAGAAATAAGAAAACAAACTATTCGACTAGAACTGAAGCTTTAGCATCAGCAGTTTCTATTCAATTTGTTTGAGAGATAAATAAACTCTTCAATGTGTTTCACATTAATTGGAAGAGATAACATTTACTCTAGGAATACCTTTCCTTTTATAGGCAAAGGGATTAGGGTTTACAAGTTAACCTAGTACGCGTGTCATGCATCCAGTAGGTGGTTGAGATACCATTTAATGCAGACGTGCTCTAAAGTACCAGGTACAGTCCTTTTCGGATAGTTGTTGTACTTCTATACCAACTTTAGAAGCACATTTTCTCAAGGAGATTGCTTTATTCCTTTTGACATAAAGCAATCTTTTTCCCGCCTTGTAAACCTTGTTGAAGTGAAACAAATGTTTCAATCTTTTGTTAAGAAGATAGACAACGTTCAGCTCGGAATTGTCAACCAAGCTAAACTGAAGCTCTTTCCAAAGACCTTCTTTAGTTTTTGTGCCGCTGCATAAACTGAAGTGAAGATACTTTCCAATCTTCTAAGGACCTGAAGAGCTGACGCTGAAGAAACTTAGCGACTCAAACTAAAAGACTTCAGCTTGAGTAATACTTAGGGGATTTTATGTTTAAATCTACTAAAAGACTGAAAGGCTCAGGAACTGAACCCAACAATCTCCCCCTATTTGAATATATAAATAACCTAAGTTAAAATCAGTTGTAAGTGAGTAAAAAATCTTCTTCTTACACAACTGATATAAATCGAACAACATTAACTAATAATCATTCATTATAACTTTCATTACATTACATTTACAAAAGATAAAGTTATTACAAACGGTTTTCATTCTACTGCCTTAGCTGCTCAATGAACCTCTTCTTCATGCTGAACTTGATGACTTGTGTTTCTTTGTTGACCTGGAATGGTCTTTTAAATAACTGGTTCTTTTTCTTTTCTTGTTTGCTAATTCATTTAGCTCATTTAAAGGATCTTGTTCTTTGAGGGGTTTGTTAAAGTCAATCTTTAGTTCTTTTTCAGTTTGATCAATGTATTCCATTCTTGTCTTTATCAATCCATAGATGGGTTTCCATCGTTTTTCTTTTCTATCAGGATAATCGTGTATAACCTCTCTCCATTCAGCCAGATGTAAGTCACTGACTTTGAAATTTGCAATGACTTCAATTGTCCCATCTTCCTTATATACTTTCAGTAAGATGGGGCCTTTTTGTGCGAGAACATCACAGTTTATGATCTTTGAGCTTTTTCTTCTTTTCAGCATCTTGTCACAATATTTATCAAAGAGTAACTTTTATTGTGGTATTGTTCCACCATATCAATGCACAAAAGATCAACTAATTTATTTTGCAGGTTTGTTTTAGCATCCTTGGTGGTGTTCTTCTCCCCCTCAGCAGGTGAAGCAGATGCTTGACATGCTGATGCATTTTCCACAATAGTGGCAAACCTGTTCAAGGTATCAGTAACCTTGTTTAATAGACTTGGAAGGGAATCCAAAGTCTTGAGCTTTTCCTGAACTAAAGATACTTGACTTGGTAAAGCTTGAAACTCTACTGGAAGTTCCCATTGAATATTCTTCAATTCAGCAACCTAGGATGAAAGACTAGAGATTGTGGAAGTGAAAGTCTCCAGTTTTGTTGGAATTTCTTTTAAGTCCCCAGGTAGCTCGATTTCCATGTCTTAAACATGCTTCTTTAGCTCTTTAATATCTCCAGATAATTCAGTGAATTTTAATGGGAGCTCTTTTAGTGTGTTTGGTAAGCAGCTGGTAAAGGGTCATGTGAGGCTAAAATCTTGGAGAATTCAGGTTTTAAAGAGGTTACCAGAAGATCAATAAGCTGGTTGATGTTTGGATATAAGGGCCTAGCCTTTAGTGAGGCAACTTTAGCTTCAGATTTTGCCTTTTGTTGTTCCAACTCATCTTTCTAGGATTGAAGTAATTGAACTTGAGCATTAACTCTTGAATTTGAGCTGATTTTGGAGATGGAGGACATGGGATTGAAGTGTCTTCAGGTACATCATGAGAAGTAGCATGAGTGTCATCTTTTTCAACTTCCTCTTCTTCACTCTCGTTTGAAATAGTGATAGGCTCATCTTGTGGGGAGTCAGAAGTGAAGAAGGCATATCTTGTATCTTTCAAGAGATCTGATAAATCCTCCAGCTTTATTTTCTTTAAAATTTCATTAGCTCTGGACTCCTCATTTGTACCTGAATCAGTGTGGGCAGTTTTTAACCCATCTCAAGCAGATTTGGTTTGATCTACAAGAACACTTAGATTAGCCCCTACATATATGTGATCAATTTAATTGTTTTTAGTTCCTTCATCCATACCCTGTTGTGTAGGTATAGAATTATTAGGAGCATAATTTCCATGATCAACTTCAGCTGTGGAATCTGCTGAAGCATCATGTCCTGATGCAGACACAGAGTGCAAATGAAGAAGCTGAATAAATAGGTTCAATAAGAATTAAATGCAGAAATACCACTACT
>BQNB010054944.1:0-39322 GCA_026074375.1 Tanacetum coccineum
TCACATTAAGTCCTTGTTGTTTCATCTTTCTTCATTTATGCATATGTAATTTTGTAATCATCAAATCTGAGATCCCAACAATGGGTGTGGAATGAGAATCAGTAGGATCAGCTGAATCTTCACCTATGTCTTCAGTAGCTTGAACCATCATTGTTTCAAATAAAGGTGTGACCTTTCCAGAAAAACCATTTCCTGGTCTCTTCATGTTAGCAAACACCTTCTTGGTGTGGGAAGGTATAACATAAATTCCTTTATGTCTGGACATTCCCTCATCTTGTTTGTCTAGGAAGACTTGCACAAACCTTGGATACATAAGAAATTTTACCCCACCCTCCAAATTCTTCACCATATTGTCAAAAATATACTTGGAGAAGTTGAAATTTTTATTTGTGGCAAGACATATGATAGCAGATGCCATAGTGCTACTAAATTCATTCTAGGATGTAGTCTTAGCACTAAGGCATTGCAGTATGGTATGGATAAGAAATTTCCATTGGGATGAAAATTAAGCTTTATAGAATGTAAGATTTTGAGTAAGATTTTCATACCTCATTCTTTCCAATTATGCAAAAATGGTAGCAGTAGGTAGACAATCTGTTCCTTCAGCATCATCCAACTTAAGATCACTCCTTATACTCGTCTTAGTGATGATTACCTTCTTTTTGTCTACTAGGGCTTGTATCTGACGCTCCCCATTAACTGTCTTAGCCTTAGCAAATGTCCAGAACTATTCAATACAGGTAGTATAAATGGTGGGATTAACCGTTAACGCATATTGGACAGAACTTGTATTCAAAAAATCAATAATTTCCTCAAACCCATTACTTTCTTCGAGTTTCTCCAAAAACAGAACCAAATTGTAAGTTTCAGCAAACTTTGAGGTCAACTTTGTGATGGGTTTTGATGATTAAAGATGAAATTGAGTTAGTGTTTATGATTAGAGAGGATAACTAAGTGTAAAATCGAATGAATGAGTGATTGAAACCCTTAATCGAAGTATTAATGAAATCACCATCAACAGCATTAACTTGAACTGGTAGTATTAAGTTAAGCCTAACAGTATTAAGTGTATGCCTAGCAGCATAAACTAATACGGGCAACAGTAAATTAAGCCTAATTTCTTTAAGACACCAGTATTAACCCTAATTTCTTTCCAAAAAGAATTTCCATCATCAATTTTGATTCTCACAAGCTCTCTTTCTGTTTTTAATCTCTCAATATCTCTCATTTCTTTTTCTCACCAATTCACTCTGATTCTCACAAGCTCTCTTTCTATTTTTAATCTCACAATATCTCTCATTTCTTTTTCTCACCAATTCACTCTATCTGTTTTTATATCACACAACTCTCTTTCTATTTTTCAGCTCACTATATCTCTTATTTCTTTTCTCACAATTCACACACTATATGTTTTTATATCATAAATCAAGAGCCCTAACAGACAGTTTGGTACAAAATTCCATCAATTCCTTTAGTTTTTTCATACTCTCCTCCCTACTTCTAAGTGTATTAACTCTTGAGAGAGTTGGATCATTGGACTTTTTAGATGCAGCCTCAAACCAAAATTTGAACTCTGCACCCCCTCCAATATGGTATCTTAGCACATGGGACCACTACCTGAGCCGGTTTCCTAAGAAAGAGACTCATTAAATGTTGCCATGGATTGGATCCTATTTATGTTACCACTATTATACTATGCTTCTAAGCTAGAAGCAGTAGTGGCAGCCCTTTCCATTTTGTCTTCCCACTCCTTAATGACATTCTCATCTACTACAAGGGGAATAGGTCTACTAGACTAAGATATCTTAGTGGGCCTTTTAGCTTTCCTAGGTTTTTGAATCTTTTTGGGTTAAGATTATGATGGAACAGTGATTGGTTCAAGATTAGATAGTGAAGCAGTTATAGATGTGTGTTGAGGTTCAGTGGGATTTCCTGACCCTTCACCCACTTTTGCTTGTTGTTATGCAGCATTTCCATGTCATTACAAGCATCCTTTGTGTATAATCAGCTTCATAGTAATACAATTAACCTCCCCTCAATCAATACTTCAAAGGTTAAGCATTCCAATACTTGCAATCAGATATTGAAATCTGCTAACATCAAATGCCTTTATGAGTAAATCAGCAACATTGTGATCAGTGTGAATCTTAATCACTTGAATTAATCTTTTCTCATATGAATCCCTGATGAAGTGCTGTCTAATCTCAATGTGCTTAGTCTTTGAGTGAAATAATGGATTCTTAACAATGCAGATGGTGCTTTCATTGTCAATGAAAATCTTAGTGTTCATGAAATTATATCCATAATCCAGCATTTGATTTTGAATCCATAACACCTGTCCACAACAACTAGATGCAACTACATATTCTGCTTTAGTAGTAGAGTTAGCAACTATAGTTTGCTTCTTACATTGCCATGAGATCAATCTCCTCCCCCCAAGAAATTGACAACTCCTATTGTGGAATTTCTGTTTCTTGTCTAAAAAACTGTGCACCAACATAGTCACACTGTCAGTTTAAGCTTCCAAGTCAAATGGTGAGTCTTAGGATATCCAAAGGCCTAATTCTAGGTTTGACACTTCCAAGTATCTAAAGATTCTCTTCACATCATGAAGATGTAAACTTTAGGGTGTGACTTGAAATTCTTGGAGCACAAGCACATACATCAAACATATATCCAGGCCTAGAAGCTATTAGATCACATCAGATCGCTATGACTGATCTATATAATAAACATCAACATCTACAGCTTTGTTTTTGTGGCATCATTTGAGCAATGGCTTTGAAGTCTCCATAGGAGTACTTGCTGTCTTTACAGTTGAAAAACCAAACTTCTTCAAAATTTCATCTACATACTTGTCTTGACTGATGAAAATTCCATCATATTTCTGTGTCACTTGTAGTCCTAAGAAGAAAGTAAGCTCACTCATAGAGCTCATCTGGAACTTCTTATGCATTAATTTCTCAAACTCAATGCATAAACTCTTCTTAGTAGATCTAAAAATGATATCATCTACATATACTTAAACTATATTTGAATCTCACCTTAGGACATTGTTTAATGAACAAAGTCTTATCTATCTGGCCTCTCTGAAATCCATTGTCCAATAAATAAGTAGATAGAGTCTCATATAATGCCTTTATAACCTTATAAACTTTGTTAGGAAACTCTGGATCTTCAAACCCTGGAGGTTGACAGACATAAACTTCCTCTTCAATCTTGCTATATAGAAATGCACTCTTCACATCCATCTGATACACAACAAAGTCTTTGAATGAGGCATAGGCTAAGAATAGCCTAATTACTTCAATCCTAGCAACTGGAGAAAAACCTCATCATAATCAATTCCCTCTTCTTGAGTGTAACCCTATGCAACCAACCTTGCCTTGTTTCTAATTACAATGCCTCTTTCATCTTTCTTGTTCCTGTACACCCATTTAGTACATAGCTCTTTTGCCATGTGGTTAAATCATCAAAGTCTAAACGCCTGGTTGTAATTTAAACTGTAGAAGCTCTTCTTGCATAGCTTCTATCTAGCTTGGATCTTGTAATGCTTGGATTACCTTTTTGGGCTCTAATTGTGATAAGAAACATGCAAACAGACAATTCTGAAAGTCCTTATGATTGATTCTCTGTGCACTGAACTAAACATACCATGTTCAGTCACATTCTTTGTCATCATTCTGGTTTAAGGTGCTGAATGTATATCTCCAATGATTTGTTCAAGTGGATTATCCTTATGAATTCTGGTATTAGAGTAGGACTGACAAGGATATGTGTATCCAAATTAGTCATGTCAACCTTTTCATCAACTCCTTCATCATCATCTTAATAGACAATCTCTTCCAAATTAGGCATGTTTGGATCATCATCACATCCATAGACTATATTCTCATCAACAACATTATTTTCTATGTCAGCAACATTAACAGTTGGACTAATAGTATTAATGTTGTTAGTGCTATTGACATTTTCATCCTGCTCTTGATTAACTCTTGGCTCCTTTGTATTTGGCACCTCACTATCTTCATTCTCTGGATCTTTAGCATCCTTCTTTTCCTCCTCCCCTGATGGTTTGAATCCAGCATTAGGAGAATCCTTTAAACTAGAAGAGAATGGTGAATCTTGAGTCAAAAATGGTAGCAGTATGTAATCTTTGCCAGCTATTGTCTCCTCTCTAGCTTTACCTGCATTTTCACATTCTTTTATACCTGCAATACCATTAGATTGATTTCCTGCAATAACTGTCTCAGAATTCATAGATTTTGTTAGAGCATCTATATCAAAAAGCCAATTAGGTCCATTCCTTGCAATATTAGATGTTTCTTCACTAAACTTGACATGCGGGTTCTCTTCTACTATCCTAGTTCTGCTACTGAATACCCTAAATGCTTTGCTATTGGTAGAGTATCCTACAAGTAACCCTTCATCAGCCTTTCCATCAAACTTACCTAGGTGATCTATGGTATTAAGGATTGTAACAAGACACCCAAATGGTCTCATGAAGCTTAAGGCAGGTTTTCTACCTAGAAAAAGTTCATAAGGGGTCTTGTTGTGAGGCTTAATTACTAATACCCTATTTTGTACATAACAAGCAGTATTAACTGCTTCAGCCCAAAAGATAGGTAACTTTAAATCCACTAGCGATAGTCCTAGCAGCCCTATAGTGTACCTAATTTTTCCTTTCTCCTGCTACTCCCCATTTTTTGTTGTGGGGTCCTAGCAACACTAAATTCCCTTTAATACCCTTCATTTCACAGAATTGATCATGGATCTTATTTTTGAATTCAGTCCATTGGCAATCTGATCACTTTCACCTTAAGGTCTAATGATTTCTATGCATGTAATAAATTTTTAAGGATTTCAATAGTTTTTCATCTTAAGGTGGCTAAGAAGAAAACCTAACTAAACCTACTATAGTCATCTATGACAACTAGGCAGTACATCTTTTCATTAGACTCTTTACAAATGTTAGGCCAAACAAATCCATATGCAACATTTGTAAAGGTTGGCTGATTGAGCTTACAGTCTTGGTCTTACAAGAGGCTTTATGTTTCTTTCCTTTTTGACAAGCAACGCGTGTATGAGTATTTTCAAAAATCTTTGAAGGTAAACCTCTTACAAGGTTTCTCCTGACTAGTTTGTTCATAGTTTTGAAATTTATATGCCCAAGCCTCCTATGCCAAAAATTAGATTCATCTAATGTGCCTTCTGCAAGAGACAAAAGTTTTTTTTTTTTTAGACCTCCAAAGGAACAATATTCTTTAAAACATCACTGTACACATGTTATATTTTCTAGAACCTCTTACAAGGACATGATTTTCATCAAGTTGCTTAAAGTTAGGAGACAAAACAACACATTCAATGTGTGTAAAAAGAACATTGTTTTTCTTGTCACACATTTATGAGACACTGAAAAGGTTAAACTTAAGCTCCTTAACAAAGTACACATCTTCAAAATCCAATTTACCTGTACTGATTTTACCTTTACCAGTGATTTTACCTCCTTTGGGATCTCCTCCAAAGGCAACAAATCCACCATCAATTTCTTCATAATCTGAGAGGTAGGACTTTTTTAATGTCATGTGCCTAGAGCATCTACTGTCAATGACTCCTTTTTCTTGAAATTACAGCTGTGGATTGCCCTGCATAAAAAGTAAGAGAATCAGGCTCTCTTGGGGACCCAAGCCATTACAGACTTGGATCTGCCTTGTGCATCAACATAGTCAAATCTTTTAAAGTTTATTGATGCACTATTGTGTCTGGAGATATGGTCTAAAACCTTTTGCTTTGGTCTCCAAACCCAACATGTTGAGGCCTTAACAACATTAGCCTCATTTCCCTTATTATCACTTACTACTGCTTTTGGTCCAGCAATAGTAACATTTCCCTTAACAGTATTAATTTTTTTATTTAAATTATTGTTCTTATTTGTTATAGACTTGTTAAAGAGACTTCTAACATGTAAATGTGCTCTATTAAAAACATTTGATACTGTCCTTGCACTATTCATTGTTGGTCTTAGGTAGGCAGTATTAATTGGTCTGACAGTATTAACTGATACTGCTGCTTTTGAAGAGTTTTTCCCAACAGTATTAAGTGTGTTAATGCTAGATTTCATAAGACTGATTTTGGAACAAAAATTTCTTTTGGATGAGGGTGAGTCATTCTTTGAGAATGTTAGTGATTCACCCTTCTAGCATTGTTCCATACAGTATTCTTCACCATTTTCTTTTCATAGAAATCACAATCTTTGATCAAATGGTTAAAACTGCCACACACATAGGAAGCTTATTTTTTTACACTAACAAAATAACTTACTAATCTTTTCAGATGTCAATCACATTATTCTAGTTTCTCTTGGTTACCTCTAGGACATTGGGGGGGAAGCGGTGTTTTTTTGCTCCTAGTGTTTATTTAGATTGCTTATTATTCTCTATCTTCTTAACAGACTCCCTAGGTGTTTTCACATGCTCATTAGATTTAACAAATTCTATTTTGGCAAAACTAGGTTTTCTCTATTTAGACTTAAACTCAGTTTCATTCTCATCCCCACTGTCAGATATCCAGTCTTCAATAAGTGGTTCACTAACAGACTTAGGTTTTGATTCACTAGTCTTAACTTTACTAGTTGCAACTGCAGGCACCCTAGTTATTGACTCACTAAAAACATATTCTTCCTCATCAACAAGTACCAAATTAGGTTTAGGGGGCATGAAGTTCCCAGTGTAGGGAGGTGGAACTGCATGATACCCTTCACCTGTTTTGTACTTATCATTCACCTTGACTATCAAACCACTGACTATTAACCACTTGACTATCATACCCTACACCAGTCTTGAACTTATCACTTACTTGAATCTCTAACAGTTTTCTTAGATTTATTATATAAATTTTCAAACTTTGTCTAAAGATAAGTTTTTAAATCAATCTCTTTCTTTCAGGTTTTTTTCAAATTGTCTTTCTAACTTTCTGTAGTGCATTATCTCTCAACTTAATATCAAGTTTTAAATTCTTTATGTCCTCTTCAAAAATAACCTCATCTTTTTATACACATCTAGTCTGCCCTCGTACAGGATCTGACTTGCTTTATAAACTCATACATTTAATAAGACATTATTAAAAACTTATTGTCAATATCAAAATGTTCTTGATGAGTTTCATAAGATTTGTAAAACATGCTTTAGGAGGCAAATAGAACCTCAGAATCTGAGCTTTGAAGAACTTAAGAACCTAATAGAAGTATATGCCATAAGTGCAAAGTTTGTAGGTCCTTCTTCAGCCTGATCACTCCAGTCATACCCAAGTCCATCTTGAGCCACCAAAGCTTTTGTCTCTGTTGTTTCCACTGTCACATTCCTCCATATAGGTTCTATGTTCCTGTTCTCTCTTGGATCCCTGCACTCCCTTGCAAAATGACCATTTTTATGACAGTTATAGCATTTTACCTTTGATTTCTTAAACCCTATGGTCTCAGAACCATTGGAATTAATCTTCCTTCTAGTCTTATTTAGGAATCTTCAGGCTCTCATGGTCAACATAGCTATCTGCCACTTTAGATCCATCTCTTCCAAGTCATCAGCATTAATCAATTATAAGTCCTCATCATTTAATTGTGGACTGCTGGATTGGTTTGCAAAGAAAGAATAGATCATAGCATCACTCATACTAATCAACATTGCCAGAGTTAGAGAAAAAAAAGAAGGCCAACAGCTTTGCACAATGGCCCAGCCAGAGTATATAGAAAGACACAACACGTCCCCCGATTTATGTAAATATTGGTATTTGAGCATGATGACCCGTAAAACTTCAGTTTCATAACTCATCCCATTGTTTGTACGTATGTCATCCAAGCACAAGTGTCCTAAAACAGGTTGTATCCCCAGATCAAGTATGAGTCTTCCATTCTGAATGGGAGACCTCTTAAAAAACTTCAGATTCCATACCTTCTTAGAAATAGTTTTCAACAAACCACCAAAATCTCTACTTGACTGATAAGCTTTTGTACCTATCATGTTTGATCAAGTCTTTCATGAGCTTGATCCATTGAATTACTCATACTGCTGCTGTTAGAAGTGTCTTTCTGGTTTTCTTATGACTCCTTATTAACCTCCAAAACCCTTTTTTTCCTATAGCTTCCATCAAAGTCTTGGCACATTTGTAGGTATTAAACTTTAGTTGATGTTCATTTGGAAAGGCCATCAACAATGTACTTCTTGCCTTTGATTCATTCTTCTTTGCTAACTTCTCCTCTGTAGTTGTAGGAGGATATGTTTGCTCAACACCATCAACAGTTTTCTTTGGTAGAGGTGAGTCTCCATTTACTATTACTTCACAAAGAGCATAATCTGTCATTAAGAAGTACTGTTCTATCCTCATTTTCCAAAGCTCAAATTCTCCTGGATTGAGCACTAGAAGTTTTGCAGCAGCAACCATTGGTGAAGATACTGCCTCCATGTTTTCACAAACAAATAGATCTGGTAAGTGTAGATTGTTTCTTCTTATTCAAAGTTTCTCAACAAGCTCTGATACCACTTGAATAGATCTTGCTTAGCTTGTAAAAGGATTAGTTGTAATGAATAAATCCAAGACAACTATGGTAGAAACTTTGATTGAATATATCAAAGACTATGCGGAATCTAGTCAATGATACTAAGAAGAATAAGCAATGAAACAGTAATGAGTAAGATTGTATAATACCAAACTTTCAGCTTCAATATAAAACAAACACTCTTGATAGTGTTAGGGTTTACAAAACCTTGCAGCTATGAATATCTAAAAACGTATCTAAAATTATGCCCTAAGACCTCCTTTTATACACCAAGGAGTCCTACAAGGCTTACAATACTTTCCTAAGTTATCATGATCTTTTCTATAAACAAATGTAATCTCTTAAACAAATAAGTTATACATATCTTCTTTACAAATAACTAATACTTATCTTCGTAAGTATTCTTGTTCTCCAATCAATCTTTTTCTCTTCTCTGATAAGTCTTTGATCTCATGTCTGTCAGCATAATCCTTCCAGCAGTAGTAATCACTCAGCAGTTGTAACTGAGCATAAGCAGTATTGACTACTTAGAAGTTTACTCTAGCAGTACTAACATACACTAGCAGTACTAACTTTTGTACTAGCAGTAGTAACTACTTAGTATATTTTTAGTCTTCATCTCTGAGCAGTCTTAACTTCTACTAGCAGCAGTAACTTTATACTAACAGTACTAATATATACTAACAGTAGTAACTTTTATACTACCAGTACTAACTACTTAGCATAATTTTCATTAGTATTACCAGCAAATGACTAAGTTTAGGCTTGACAACAACAAATATATAGACGGGGTTGGGGTGGGCACGGGGGTTATCCTATGCAGCAGTAACTCTAAGAAGATCTTGGAAGTTTTAATCCCAACATTTTTCTTATATAAGTTTTATTAGGCAAGTAAAGTTTAACAAATGGCACAAATAGTCCCTAATGTTTTTAACTAGCAGACCTAGAAACTTATATTTGCACATATACTCCCTAAAGGCATAAACACATAACAGATAAGGCTCACATAATCTAAACTTAATTAACTCTCCTTAATTGATATTCCGTTATAGTTTAAAAACCTTTTCCTTTATCACAGGCAGATTTTATGAAGAAGATATTTGACATTTTCTCCCCCTCAAACAATGACCTATTTTCTATTTAAAGAGTTGTAGTTGTTGTTTGAGTGATCAAATATACCTGAAAAGCATTTTCTATTGAATTAATGTTTTATTTTGAAAATCCAACACCATGAAAAATAAGATTTCTCTTATTTTAACACATAAGCGCACTGAGACGTACACTCATGGTATATAGAAAGCTTGGGTTGTGTTGCAAAGTAAACACAAGCCTTTGCATGGTCATAAAGTAGACCATGCCTAAGAATAAATTCCCGTTATGAGGACAAGTTTTTTTTTGAAATACTTGCCTTTAAGATGATAACTGAGTTGCTATCCGAAATAACAGCAAGCCATTTATGGCATGTTTTGAAAGCTTTTAAACTTCTGCTCGAACTTCATTTACAGCCTTTTATCATTATTAAATGACATTTCTAAGACCGCAAATGTTATCGATTTTCAGAAGACATGCCAGAGATACATAATTTATATCTTTCTGATTTTTTAATTTTTAATTTTGTTTTTGTTAAATTTATATTAAAAGAAAATATTTTTATGTTTTTATGTTTTCTTATGTACATATAATACAGGATATGAATTACCACCATCACTCGTCCGTTCCCTTTGCCAAACGATTCAACGTTTTCGGAGACATGCTTCTCATACCAAGCTTTTTGATCAAGAAATTGAATCTTTCTCTTGGCAAAGGTTTGGTGAAGATTGTCAAAACGAGTTGGTATTCCCAGTCTGAACAAAGTTAAAACTCCACACGATTCCATTTTCTACTTGCTAAGCTCCTTATAAAATGGTAGCGAACATCGATTAGCTTGGCTTTGTGGGTGTTAGAACATTGTTGCAAGCCATAGAGCAAATCACACTCTTGTTTTTGTCAAGGTAACAGAGTAATCTTATTGAATTGAATAGCCATAATCTAATTAGCAAGAACGCATCCAAAGGATTTGAGCACAACAAAAAAAACCCAGATAAAGCAATAAATCAGCCAGCCTCAGTACTCGAGATGGGCAAGTGCAACTTTGCTTCTTTGAAGACCAGCTAACTGTTTTATCACCTAAGAATTGAGCACTTCCTTGATGTACTAAACGTACTATGCGCTAGCTACCCCGTGTGATCATGCATCTGCATAAAATGCTGTCCATAGACATAGACCGTAAATCCCTTCGAGTACCAGATACCCAAGTTAATGGGTCCCTTTAGTATCGAAAGATAGACTTAACCACGTTTAAGTGCTTTTTTTTTGTAAGACTTTGCCTGATACCAGGGAACATACGCAGACTGCATAAATAAGGTCTGGTTTACTGGATGTCAGATACATGAGGGAGCCAATCATGTCAGGGTAAAGTGTAGCATAAAATGGATTCCCCTGTAGATCTTCATCCAGCCTACAGAGTCACTAGTTAGCATACCATATTTTTTAACAATTTCAGAAGCATATTTAGATTGATTTACAAAGATGCCTCTAGGACTTTGAGAAATTTGTAATTCTAAAAAGAAATGAGTAGCTGCTCCATCTTGACATCTTGAACTTAGTGGTCATCTGATTATCAAACTCATTACACATGGCATTATTAGTGGAGTGCAAATAATACATCATCAAACATAAATTTGTACCAGTAAATAAGTCCGTTCCTAGCTTGTTCGTGTAAAGAGTGTTGGATCAACTATCAACTGCACCTTTGGGAGAAATTATGGTGAGAATTAGGAATGCTTTACAGCATGTCGTACCAGCATGTGGATGGCTTGTTTTAAGACTGTAAGGAAGAGGGCCTTTTTTGAGCTTTTATTACACATGTGTATGGTGTTGTCCTGATCAACAAACCCCCTTCTCATGAAAACGTAGACCACTTTTTTGAGCTCGCCATTTAAGAAAGTAGTTTTGATGTTTATTTGGTAGATCGTCATATTCTTATGAGCTGCGTTTGCTATGAAGATACAGATGGCCTCTATTCTAGCAACCGTTGCAAATGATTCCTCGAAATCGATTCCCTCTTCTTGCCTGAATCCTTGAGCAACTAGTCTAGCCTTATTCTTTAGTACCCTGCCAAATTCATCCGTCTTGACCTTATAAATCCTTTTAAGTTTGATCAATAACACTTTATCTGGACACGGCACCAATTCCTAAACTTCTAGTCTTTGAAATTTATGAATTTCTTCTTGCATTGCATCGATCGATGATGGTTCGGTCATTTCTTGTTTGAAGTTCTTTGGTTCTATCAAAGTCAGGAAGGCATCAAAATAAACCACATGGCGTTAGTTTGGAGTTGCTTTCTCGTATAGACATAGCGAGAAGGATTGCCGATTATGTTTCCTATAGGATGATCCTTAGTCCATCTACCAAGGTGTTCAAATGGAGTGTGGGTTTGTCTCACATTTGATGATGATCCTTGAGAAGTCGAGTTTTCATGAAGAAATTCATGAAGTGGATCATCACAAAAAGTTAGTGTTTTAGGTGATTCTTCAAAACCTTGAGAAATGTTTGGAGAATGTTATTGGTCTTGTATTGATGGAATACTTGTTGATGAAACATCCTGGTCAATAGAAGTTAACATAAGAGAATCAACTAAAATCACAGCTCTTAGAGCAACAGCTTCTGGAACTGAAGAAACAACAATGGATGGAGGAGTGAAGTATTCATCGAACATAGGTTGAAACAAGTGATCCCAATCATATCTTGGTGGTGGAATACAAGGTTGTTGAGGAATAGGGTTTGGAATGAGTCCTAAACTAGATGTTGCAGGAGTTATAGAATGAAGCCCGGGTCCTGAACTGAATTGTTTAGAAGCCATTACTGTCAGCTCATCGAATTTCATATGAATTGTTTCAATGATTTTCCGGGTTCTTTTGTAGTAGATTCTGAATGCTTTCTTTGTGGGCGCATAACCAACAAAAATACCAATGTCAGCTTTTACATCTAATTTACCCTGGTTGTCATTGTCATTGGTAGGATAACAGAGTGCACCAAAGACATCAAAGAATGATAAATCCGGTTTCTTATCTTGCATAAGCTCATATGGAGTTTGTTGTATCAAAGGAGGATTAATGAACGGTTTTGGGTGTAACAGGCTGTGTTGATTGCTTCAGCCCATAAAAATAATATAGCTTTAGAAATAATACAAATTGACGAGAGCACTTCTAGCAAGAGGTTTTGGTTCGCCTTTCGACAACGCCGTTTTGCTGAGGAGTGCGAGATGCCAACATTTTTAAAAAATTCATGAAGTGTCTGATTGACAAATTCAGTTCCATTATCAGTTCGAACATTACGGACGGTGGCATTCAAACGAACTTGAATATTTTTGATGCAATGAGATGGCCTTAAAGCTAGCTTCATCTTTAACCTCAAAAAACTGAAAAAAATCTGACCCAAGTAAATCTTGAGTAATCGTCGACAATCACTAAGATATACCTTTTCCCGTTAATACTCGCCATAGAGGAAAAACGCATTAGGTTTTACCAAATCCATATGCAAAAGATATAGTTTCTCTTGGTTAGTGTCTTCAGCTTTGGGTTGATGAGAGGATTTTCTGCTTTTCCCTAATGCATATGCTGAACACAAATGATCTTTCTGAAATTTAAGCCTAGGAATTCCTCGTGCAAGATCATCTTTAGCTAGCTTGTTCAAAGTACCGAAGTTGAGATGAGATAATCGTCGGTGCCATAACCAGCTCTTAGTCTTTGACGCTTTGGATAGAAGATAGATCGGAGATGATTTAAGTATGTCATCAAGAGAATTTTTATACAAATTTATGTCTCGGGACCCTGAAAGTAGATCAACATCTTCTAAATTGCAAATAAAGCAAGTGTTTTTCCGAAATGCAACTTCAAGATCCGCATCACAAAATTGACCAACAGAAAACAAATTATGTCCACGACCCTCAACGTAGTATACCCTTGACATAACAATATTTCCTAGCTGATAGTCACCATACCCCATAATCCTTGCAAGCTGGTCGTTCTCGAACATAACAATACCAAGAAATTTACTAACAAAGTTCATGAGCTGAGAGCGATTCCCTCTCATGTGTTTCGAGCATCCGGAGTCCAGATACCATAGTACAATCTGGACAACCTGTCATGACAAGAGAAGAAGACGATGGAATATCTATTGCAATGGATCCCCAAATTTGATTGGGTTCCGAGTGGTTAGCATTCTTAGATTCTCCAATCTTAGCTATTTTACTCGAACCTATGTTTCTAGCATTTTTGGGTTTCCTGCTATAGACTTTTATCTCAGGTTTTTGTATTTCATCTAAGTGGGAAGTGGTTTGCTTAGGAGGCACTACGTCAGTTGAGGTGATCCTAGTTAAAGGGCATGAGTTACCAACCATAGTGAAGATTCTGCCTGTTGGTTTCCACTTAAATCCTACTTCAGTGAATACATGACCCGTAGGTTTCCAAACATTTTGTTTTTTATGTTTCTTAGTAGATATAGTACGTTTATTCCTATTTTTTACAAGATCAAGAAGACATTTATCATGAACACCATCAAACATAGATTTATTACAAGTAGCACAAAGAATTTTAGAATTTGCTTTTGACAATGAATGCGTAACATCAACATCACAAACAGGTTTTACAACACGATTCACTTTATTCACTTTCCTGGGTTGGGTTTCTAGTTTATTCTTCTTGTTCCTACTTGGTGTTTACGAGATCCTATCATTCTTTTTATTGCTTGGAGGCTTTGATCTAAAATTACTAGTGGAACACTTCACTCCTGTAGAAGACAACACATGTGTGTTAGAATCTGATGTATTAGAAGACTCTACCTGTTGAATCTTGCTTGAGTATGTGAGAGGTTCAGCAAACCTAACTTTCAATGATGTTATCACAAAAACCTTGTCTTGAATTTGAGCTTTTTAAATCCTCATTTTCCATAGATTTTAACTTCAGTTTGTTAATTAAAGAGTTACTTTGTTCTTTATGACGAACACGTGTCCGTTTGATTGAGTCAAACTAATCTTTAAAAACCTGTTTCACATGATTAATTTTGTTACAAAGACGTTCGTTCTCAGAAAGCAAGTTTGCCACACTATTTTCCAGTTTCTTATTTATGGGCTCAAGATCACATTTATCAGGATTAACGTTCTCTTCCTAGGTATTCTCTCTCAAAGATTTAATAGTAGCCTTCAACTTACAAATGGTCTTGTCTTTATCTTGTAGCCGAGCTTTCAAATCATTGATTTCAAAATATTCTTGAATTTCAACAGCATTTTGATTAACGCAAGATTCATTGTTTTGAAAAACTTCTTGTTGTAATTGCATTGATGCTTCGAGAGAAATACAATGTTTTTCAAGTTGTGAATAATTTTTCAAAAAATCATTATATGCTTGTTTTGATTTGGAAAGCTCAGCATCAAGATTCAAACATTTTTCACACAAATCACACTCTTGTATTTCCATATTCACATAATCATTATTCAAAGACATAGAATTCATCACAGTTAACATTACATCTTGAGACATGATTTTTTGTAAGATTCAATGTAGAATACTAGTAATCTTTAATAATATTATGCAAGAACTAGAGAGAGAAGTGGGTTGGAAGGTTTCTATAGAGAGAAAGTAATATTGAATATATGTGTGAAATGTATGAAATAAAAACAACCAACCACCCTCTCCAAGGCATAGAGAGGGTATATATTCTACATACATGGCCGGCCATGGGCCTTAATGGGCTTTCCATAGGCCTTGGGCCAGACTAGCTTACTAGACTAATCATATAACAAACTACGGGCTAAGACTATTACAACTTGGAAGTGACCGATACTTTTCTTGTTTCCAACAATCTCCCCCTAAGGGAGGTCACTCCATTTTACAAAATTTAACCTAGCATACTATGTTATATCTCTTAGTCTTCAGCTCGTAAACTTGACTTTCTCTTGTGAATATGTTGTAGTAATCTTTGACTTTAGGCTCGAGCTTGTTCCTTTATCATTACTTGTAAGTGGAGATGTGATCTTGAGCACTGTGAGATCATCAACCAAGCATAATCTCGTTTCTCCATCTTGTGACTTTGTCATTTTGTGATCTTGTGACTTTTGGACCGATATGCTCATACCATTCTTGATTTGTTGACTTGGAAAGCTTTAATGTTGCATCTTTCTTGAAATTCTTTAAATTTAACACTTTGTCACTTCGACAAAGACGTTCGGTATCAGAGTGACAAAAACTTCTTTGAAATTCTTTGACTTTAATACTTTGTCACTTCAAGAAAGACGTATGGTATCAGAGTAGCGGATATCTTGAAACATGTACTTGAGCTTTCATGATGTCTTTATGTTTGTCAGTCAGGTATGAGCATGTGGTTATGAATCTTGTGAGTCAGCTGGAATCAGGTACCTTCACCACCATCTTTAAGTATCCCACAATAAAACAGTTAGCAATAAAGCGAAGGGACGAATATGGCTTTGTCATTCGTCCGTGTTTGATATGGCTTTGTCATTCGCCCCGTGATTGGTTGAAGTAACCTTCAAATCCGTTAGGATTCGACCCGTGATCAGGTAGATTCATTTAAGGATAATCTCCTTGACAGATTTCCAACTGAAGTATTAGATCTTTCTAACACAATACATTAGATTCATCAACCTCAGCATGTCTCATACCGGCATGTCCAAAGCAATAGCACGTAAGATGAACCATGAGTACTATCTCACCGATTTGAAAAGTTGAAAAATTATTTAAAAATCAAATCGGTGTGATCACTACAAAAGTGTTTTTTTGACACACGATCCGAGAATGTTAATCAGTTTTAAAATTCCATTAACCAACCGTTGATCCATTCCTGGAACAAGTTTGATTCTTATAGAATCCACCAACGTTCTTTCCAGTTGTCACAAGTTTGAATCATAAAGAATTTTCACAAGTTCCTACCATGACTTGTTTGATGTTGCTCAAGCAGGAATTCCATCTTCATTGGGAATACTAAGTATCACTCAGTGTTTCTGGCAAAATCACAAGGATAATGCTAGGACTCTTTATATTTTTTTCTTGTTATTCCACATTGGTGAGATAGCAACATAATTTTGACACGTGTCTAAAGAATTTATAGATGATTCTCTTTTAGCATTAGACTCCAAATAGTGCACCTTGCTTTAGTGATCGGGTAGGCTGGAGCAGAACTGCCACCTTTTCAATATCAACTATCTCGAAGTGAGAAATGCGTGTAATCTCCGTGAGAAATGAAACAAGAGTCTTTTGAGAGACCTTGAGTGGCTAGGGAGGGTTGTGCATAGCGTCACTGGGTCTATGACAGTCTTCAATGTCAGACCAAAAGGTTTCGAGAACACATAGTGTTTCTGACAGTTTATGTATGACCCAGTTTTCTTGCCCTAGTGGTAATGAGGGCTTCTTCTTTACACCCTTTATCCTTACATTTTCTTTTTCATTCTTCACCCTTTCAATGCTTAACCGAGACTTCATAACTAACACCTTGTTGGGTGTTCCATGTTAGCTCTATCTCAGTCGGCATTATTCCCTTTCCTCACTTTTCTCCTTTTATCATAACCTAAGACTTCTACACTAAACTAGTGGATATACTGTAGAATCCCTCCGTTTTTAGGACTGGATCATGGATTTGAATACCTAAGCCTGAACCGCCTTATAACTTCATAATTTTAAGTACATGGTTGTCTTTGGGTATTACATCACAATCCTCCAAAAACATTGAAAA
The DNA here is from genome assembly GCA_026074375.1 of Tanacetum coccineum. Taxonomy (NCBI): domain Eukaryota; kingdom Viridiplantae; phylum Streptophyta; class Magnoliopsida; order Asterales; family Asteraceae; genus Tanacetum; species Tanacetum coccineum. The sequence continues at coordinate 17,336 of BQNB010054944.1, forward strand.
ATTCAATCAAGTGTTTGATATAAATATCAAAAGATTTACACTTGAGAGTTTTTCACCATCACTAAAAAGCAGCCCCTTAACAAGTCATCGTAATCGTAGTACGATTGCTAAGCGTGAGTGCATTTAAATTCCATTTTATATGATCAACGTCCTTTCCATACAAGTTTAGATCCAGTTTAATCACATTTCGTCCCCTTATCCAAAATGTAATCCCTTGATATTTTGGATATCAATTGATTAAACGTCTGGGGACAAAATGATACAGAATAACTTATAAGGAACATTTTAATGCTCCCCCTCAATAATTGAGGGTATCTAAGACAGTGCTGAGTACAATAATTTGAAAATTTTGAATTTACTAAGAAATTCTTGAAAATTTTGTACTCGAGCACTCCTTATATCACCATAAAGTCTAACACTATATTATTCACAAGATTATTATGAACAGTTTGACCTGAATATGAGACATCATATAAAGAATCATAATGGTTCTTTGTCGAAGCCGTAGTCTCGCTTCGTAAACAAAACAACCACCAACGAACTTCCTAAGCTCCTCATAACCTTCTTTCTATACAGAATTTTCAATCGGATCTTTCTCCTGTCCAAGCACTCTCAGTATTCTTCCACTTTCTTTCCAAGTTACGAAAGTCTTTGCTTCAAACTTTGAGTATGAAACAATTCAAATACATATGTAACTTGAGCTTGTGTGGTTGTGATGTCGGTTGTTGATGTTGTCTTAGCTTCCCCTAAACTAGCAATCCTTTCTTGATAGATTCAAAACTTTCTTGAAGCCGCATTAAGCAGTCCTTAGATGTATAAGCCCAGATATCCGAAGTACACAAGAACTCTAAACCATAACACCAAAATCAATTAAGTCCTCGTATTTCATAATTCTCCCTTTCATGATAAATATATAACTTGTAACACCGAAATCAACTAAGTCTCGGATTCACACATTATTCCCACTAAAGTAGTTGAAATTATAACACCAAGTCAACTAAGTCCCAAATGTAACATTTCTTCCTGCGGATACTGACTATTAAAAAGGAATCAATCCATATCCTATGTTACCTCTTTTATCAAATAATTTTTACCCTTTTAAATAATAATTAGTGATTAAACCTTTAAGGAAGCCTTATTGAATCAGTAACCAATCTTCTCACGCCTAGAATAAATATTCTTACAACACTTCCCCCTAGTATCTTAAATGATGCATACTTGAAATCACAAGATATCTCTACCCCTATGTAGTTGAAATAGTGCACCCGAAAGTAACAAGTTAAACACTGATTTTCTATGCGTTATGACATTATGTCTTCCCAATACCTAAAATGAAATAGGTATGAATTTCTATCACTGTACATCATTATCTTTTCTTGTATATCTATACCTAACCCCTTGCTTTCGATACCACAAACAGCAAAACCAAGTACGCACATATAACTAGAGATCAGTCTTTCGAAGAATTGATAAGCATAAATCTATTCTGTGAATCAACTAAGTCTTAAATTTGCAAATAAGTCCAAAAGTTTAAACACATGACCAACTAAAGCTTGTGTAGGTTAAAAATCACTAATCTCCCCTTAAATTATGAAACCGTCATTATTAAAAACTTTATCCGTTAATTCCGTGACTTATTTTGAAAGAACCTGTTAAAAAGATTATTTGGATGACGAATTCCCCCCCTCAAATAATGACCTTTTTTCTATTAAAGAGCTGTTGGTCCCTTGTTTGAGTGATCAAATGTCTTTGAAAAAATCTTTTTTGATTACTGAAAACACTGATCATTAGAAGACAACTTTTTTAACCAAAAAAATAAGATTTCTCTTATTTTGACACATAAGTGCACTGACACGTACACTAATGGAAATATAGGAAGCACGGGTTATGTTGCAAAGCAAACATAAGCCTTTGCATGGTCATAACGTAGATCATGCCCGAGAATAAATTCCCGTTGAGAGGTCAGTGTCCTTTTGACGGAAATACTTGCTTAGAGATGATGACCGGGCAGGTTGCTATCTGAAATAATAGCAAGCCATATGTCATGATTTACCTATTACGAACTTTATTACAGCTATTTGTGCATTGTTGAATGACATTTCGTAGCCTAAATATTATCGATGCTAGAAAGCATGACGTGAAAATATTTTTTTGTCTTTTTCTGATTTTTAATTTTGTATTTATTTTATTTTTTTATTTTTATACAAATTTTGAAAAATGAAAAATCTTTTTGGTTTTTATGGTTTTAAAGTATATACATATGGATACATATATTTGAAAGTTACCAACTACTATTTGCATCAACTTCATCTGCCCAATTGTTTCAATCTCCGGCGTAAAACTTCGTATCCCAGCTGTTGATCAGAAAATTCAATTCTTTTTCCAAGAGCTTTATGTGAAGAGACTGCTTGTTGTACTCCGTATTATAAAAGTAAAGTTCGATCACCCCATTCTCAACATGCTCCTTGATAAAGTGAAATTTGATGTCTATATGCTTTGATCTGGAATGTTGCAACTTGTTCAGCTAAGGTAAAATAGCGCTTGTTGTATATACAGTACATTAGAACTTTATTGAATCCAAAGCATAGTCGGTAAAGAAAATATTTGTGATCTCATCCAAAGGATTTGAGGCACAACAGCCGGACAAAGGCAATATATACAGCTTCTTACTGGATCTCGCAGCACTTCTGCCTTTAGACGACCACTAACAAGTCTACGCCCAAAATTGCATACTAACTAAAATGCTACGCGTGTATCTTGACAACCAGCATGATCTGCATCTGCAAATGCTGTTAGAGCAATCGAAGAATCCTTCAGATACCATAGTCCCTGATGTACGGTTCCATTTAGATACCAAAATATCCTTTTTATCGCATTTAAGAGGTGCTTTATCCGGTTAGCCAGCCTCATACCGTGCACAACATGCATAATAGCAAATTGTAGGCAGTGTCCTACTGGCTGTAAATAAAGGAGGTGCCAATCATACCATTGATAGTGTTGACGGATCTACGGCTTTTCCCCTTCTTATCCTCGTCCAGTTGGATTTTCTTCCACCCATTTGGAGTATCCACTAGGTCACAAGAAGTCAAAACCGTATTCATTAAAGATTCAAGGGCATATTTGACTGTTATAAAGATGCCCTCTAGACTTTGAGAAATCCTATAATCCTAATCCTAATAAAAATGAGATAATTTGCCCATCATTGACTATAATCTTAAATTTTGACACATTGATTTTTAGAAAATAGATCACAAAGTGTCAGTGGAATGCAGCAAAGATAATAACATCGACATAAATTTGTACCAGAAAGTAATTCCTTGTCAGTCTCAGCAAATGAACAATGAAGGACACTAAACTTTGAGATAGTCTTGGATATCAAGTAACAAGACCAACATATCATAACCATGCGCGTGGAAGCTTGTTTCAAATACCCCATAAAGAACTTTCTTTAACTTATACACAATATTGGGTTATCATTATCCACTACACCTATCCGACGGTCTAACATAAACCTCTTCCCTCAGATTAATACCCTTTAGAAATCGCAGTCTTCACATCCATTTGAGGTAAAGCACCATGTTCATATGAGCAGCAATGCGAAGAAAATCCTTATATGCCTCGTAAACTGAAACGCCCAGAGCAAAAGACTCATCAAATCGATATCCCTCCTCTTGACGGTAAACCACGGGCTACTATCGAGCTTTGTTCTTCAAAATTCCTCCCAGTTCGTCTAGTTTCACTTTGTAGATCCACTTTAAAGTAATCATCATAACTTTGTGTGGTCGGGGTATGAGCTCCCATACTTCAAGTTGTTTGAACTCATTAAGCTCTTCTTGTATTGCTTCAATCCAACAGGCTTGAGGCAAAGCATCTTTATACGTCTTGGGTTCAACAACAGTGAGGAAAGCATCTATTAACAGAACAGAGAACTTCTCATGTAATTGTAGCAGATGAAACTGTCTAGCGATTCACCGATTATGTTTTCAAGTTGATATCCTTAAGTCCATAAAGCTATTGTGTTCATAAATTGGTGATCAGGGAGCACAATTGATATAATAGTGTCCGATGATGAGGTGAATCAGAAAAAAGACTTCTGGAATAAAAACACCGAAGTACGGATCATTAACCAGACATGTCAACTTTAATATCATGATTTAAATCTTCTTCAACATCGTTTCGAAATGACAGGAAGGCGAGTTTCGGTGTTGTTTGAGAATTACTTGTGAGGTGCATCTTGATCGAACTGTGGTTTTGAGGAGAGTGTACTGTTGAAATAGCGGGTATCTGGAGCTACTACTTCATCATTTGGAGCAATGACCTTCATGTGCGGAAAATCAACACTTGGTGGAGGATTGAATAATTCATCAAACAATGGTTGAAATAGTATATCCAAATTAGTTCTTGAAGGTGGTACAAACGGTGTTGAAGGAGGAGGTTTGGCACGAGTCTTGAACTAATTGTTGCAGGAGTCATTTCATGAAGGCGTGTCCTGAACTGCTGCAGTTTATAAAACCGTGAGTAATAAGACTCCATGGATTCTCCATCTCGAGAAGTAAACTTCCCAAATTCCCAGAAGAGATTGGTCTTTACATCTTGTACGTTCAACGATTCCCCTTGTTGTAGCCTTTCAATGGCGGTCCACATCTCTTTAGATGTGTTGCATGCATCAACAGTTGAGTGAAGCTTCCTTTTCAGCTTGAAAGTAAAGTTTGTTCTCTGCTGTCATGTTGTGTATTGTCTCAGCTTCTTCATGTGCAGCTACTGGTAGAATGTTTTCTGCTGCTTCAACTGCTGCAATGAGTACGTTTGTAGGCATATATGGACCTTCAAAGATGCACTTCCTCAGATATTCACCATTCGATTTAGTGTCAAGGTATCGTAGAAAACGCGAATGCCACTGAGAATATCTTCCTGGTCCAAGCATCGGTGGACGATCTTTTGAACCAGCTGCCATGATATTGTTGTGCATTTGGCTATCTGTTGAGGATGTGTTAACTGGAGTAGACATGATGAATGAATAGTTATGAAATATGAAGTGTGAAAGATTTTGTTGGATCTTAAGTGGATATGATGTGATTGAAGTTGTGGTTGTATGCAATTCACGTGCATGGGATTTTTCTCGTCTATGATCAAAACCGATAATGAATTAACGGGATTTTACAAGATCACTAGATAACCGTGAATGATTTGATTCGGAATCAGCGGCCAATGATTTAATTGTCTAAAAATAGATAATTTTCTGGCTAGGGTTAAAGTTGTTTGTTTAAATAGGCTCACCAAACTGAAACGGGCCTAAAAATACAGATGGGCCATGAGCTAGAACAAAAACAAGTCTAACACAAATTCCAAAAAATTGAAAAATGTCAATAAATCATGTTAAACGAGCTTTTTGGGCCTTGAAAAATCCTTAACCAGCTTAACGCTTGTTCCAACGTGATCCATCACGTTTTTCTCTTCGATTTGAGAGGTCACGGGCCTGAAACGGACTTACGGATCAAAAGTTATGGCTGTTTTACTGAAACCCTTTTCTTCACACAAAAAATTCTTAGCAAACCGCTGCCAATTAGTAACTCGCCGTTTGGCAACTCGCCGTTAGCAACTCGCCGTTAGCAACCCGCCGTTAGCAACCCGCCGTTAGCAACCCGCTGTTTTTGGCAACTCGCTGTTTTTGGCAACTCGCTGTTTTTGGTCAACAAACCGCCGTTGACTATTTCCTTAAATCGTGGATCTTGTCCCCTAGCTAGTCAAACCGCCATTATGAACACCAAGCTCGAATTTTTTCAAAATCACTCAAATAAGCGTTTAAGCCACGAACCAAAGCTAGGATTTGCAATATTAAGCGTCTCTAAGAAGATTTAACACACATTAACATGTATATCTTTGTGGATCGTCCAAAAAGTAGCAACTCTCCACGAAGAACACCTTACTTTGTTTGCTTATATTTCGAGCTAGGAGCTTGTTTAACACACGAAATTTGTAACAATCTAACCTTTTGATGTGTAGAACAAGTAGAGATCAAGATTAACCAACAAATAAACCCAAAAATTTTTTGAGCCGTGGGGTTTTTTGTCACAATATAAGCCACGAATTTGAGCTTGTTTTACCACACGAATCAACCACGAATCCACACGTAGCTCTGATGCCAATTGTAGGATCCCGATTAACACTTCATAACATACAATCGATCAAGAAACTAGAAAAGAGAAGATTGTTTAGAGAGAGAAAGAGGAGAGAGAAATGAGAGAGAAAAGATTTTTGATTTAGATAGAAAATGAGATAGTGAGAGATAGATATTTTCAAAAGGAAAATATCTATATATATATATATATACCCCTACACATTTAATGTGACGCGAGGGATATTTAACTAGGACTCGGGCTCGTGTTTTGCTTGGGATTAAACCCGAAACATATACAATATTAGATTATCTATCGAGCCCGATTCCCGATAATATTCTATTACAACATTAACTAATTAAAGACCGAAGCTCCATCGTAGAGTGACCGAGCTTCCTTGTTCGACTCAATAAATTGAGGCTAACAGGATGCTTTATGCGGATGCGTTAATTGTGACAGGATTAATCGTGTCTAGGTCTTAGGATGATGTCTTGCCTAAGTCTTAAGAATGATATGCGGCTTCGAGATAATTAAATCATTGCACTAAAACAAACAAACCAACATTGAACCGGATTTAATAAGGCTAATACAGTTTTCTATCACTTGGCTTGTACCGCTTTTCTATCTTCTAATCTTCTTCTTTTGTGTTTATTGTCTATTGAATTGATATTTGTTTCCACCAAACCCGTGCCAGTCTCTCAGGCTGAAAACCCCCATATCATTAGACAACGTACATAGCATAAGTTTTACCAGTAAATAGACTAATTAAAATACTGATAGAATATAGGATTAATGTTCCACTCTTAGTGTTCGACACCCTACTTATCACGAACTCTATCTTGACCAGGCACACTGCTCGTTAAAGTGTTGTTTTAGGTTTTTCGGCTAAATATAAATTTAAAACTTGATAATAAAATAATTGACCCTACACATCAGGTTTTTGGCGTCGCTGACGAGGAGTGAATTAATTAAACCTTATTCTTATTAGTATTTCTAACCATTAGTTTAGTTTAATCTATTCATTTAAATTCTGTTTGTATTTATTCGCATTGTGTGTTTGTTTAATTCCTGAATTGCTCAATACGACGTATTCAGTCTACTAAGTACGGTGTATTAGTCCATTTCACATTTTTCTCTATTGCAAGTTGATTACAGGTAAAAAAATGGACGACTTAAATATCACCATAGAGGAATACATCAGACTTGAAGAAGAAAAAGCTCGAAGACATGGTCGAACATTTAATTGGAAAACTACCACATTCGGGAAAGTTGAAAACTATGAAGATGAGGACGACTGTTTCATAAACTTCGAAACTGAATTCCCAGCCATAGTCTTTGTTAATACATTAACAGCAATCTCGTTTGAAGTCACGGTATATCCTCCTAACGAAAACGAGATAGATTTCAGAATTTCATTAGACGAATCCGACGATGAAGATTACATGGTATTTTTTGATGAAAATTCATTTTCATATAAAATGATTTCTGTCAATGATTTAAAAAAGGATTCGAAAAATGATAATAACGATATGCCTACTGTTGATTATATTGATGATTTAGACTTCTTTAAAGAGTATGAAAATGAATTTCCAGCCATTGTTTACAATAATGCTTAAACGTCTAAATCAGATCATTTAACTAAACCAATTTTAACCACTCAACATATCGATGAATTTAATTTAAATGATGAAACATCATTGTCTGAATATAATTAAGAGAATGTTTTGTACTTTAATGATCTATTCAACATTATTCATCCCGATGATTTAAAGTCAGAAAAAGACAACGATGATAATGATATCGATATAATACAGTCTTCAGAAGGTAACAAAATTACACATGGGTCAAATGGACTTTCTGAAACAAGTCACGATAAAATTACTAAAACTTTTAGAACGGGAATTTTTATCATAAACTTAAAAGTAAATATCGTGATCTTGAATTATTACGTAAACGGAATGCTATTCTTTCTCATTATAAATCTGTATGTGCCATTTGGCATTCCGTTCGACCCTAAGCGGTATTACAAGGATGGTTCTCATACAAAAGTTGCGGAGTCCAAGGTACGTCTTCATTTATTAAAACTTTAACAATTGGTCTCCAAATGGCATATATAGGTATACCTATACGCCGTATCAGTTTAAATGTCTGATATGCTGTATCAGACAAATCCTTATACGGCGTATCAAGCGTGGGTATAAAAACCCAGCTAAATACACTGGATCGTTTCACATACACTTTTTAACTTCACAAGCTAAACACTTCCATCTTAATCCACTCCTTTCTTATTCATCTAAATCCTAACAATCAGGTATGATTTAATTTCTCCCTTATTAATTTTTCAATTATGAATTAGGGTTAGGGTTTAGATCTTTAATAAGGGTTTCTATGACTGATATATGTTTCCCCTCCTTTTAGATACTAGGACTCAGTAAACATTGCATTGATATCAATATTGGGTTAAAATGGGTAAAATGTTGGGAAGCCCTTTAGATTTTAAACTGCAGAAGTAATACGGCGTATCCACGAAACATGGATACGGCGTATTGCATCAATTTTTAGCCAAATTTTAACTTCAATATGGCATATCCAATGAATTGAATATGGCGTATTGACCTAATATAAGGGGATATATTTTAACTCCCATACGCCGTATCCTCTTATAGACATACGGCTTATTGAACTCAGACCCTTATATGTTGTATTACACCTCACAGAATGTATACTGATTTAGTTCATTTTTTAGATATGGCACCACTACCAGCTGGATCAGAGGCACCCATGGCTTAGATACTAGAATGAGGAGTACAACGAGGGGATTAGGCATAGTTACAAGCAGAGGCTCGAGACGATATAAAGCAGACCGGTTAACCGGGTTCGTGTATTAGATTTTAAGGGATTGACCCCCGAGATGAGGCAAGATTTGACAATGAGGTTCAGGATGGTATATACTGGAGAGAGGCAGTAGGTGTTCATAAGTCATGCTTGGAGGAGAATATTTGGGATCCGAGCACCTTTGGTCTGCGAGTTTATCCTGGAGTTCCTCGGCACTTGCAGGATGAGTGATACAAAGATGGGATTAGATGTTGCAGATACGCTATGTTTTTAGTTGGGAGGTGTTAGGAGGAGGATGAATTAGAGATAGTTTATTTTGGCGTTTGGGTTACACACGGAGCAGGAGATGGCAGAGGCTGGGTTTGGAGCCTACTAGGATGGCAGTGATAGAGCGATCCTCGACAAAGGGGATCTAAGGGATTATTGGATTAAGATCTCATCTGGCAAAGACTTCCTGGGCCCCGCCCCTTCTTATGTTCTAATTTGAGACCCTGTGAGGAGATTATGCCACAAGATGATTGCTTATAGTATTTCTGGTAGGGGACAAGCATCTGAGAAGGTGATCAGTGTTGATCTCTTCTACCTCCGCAGCATGGACCGTGGGACTACTAATGTCCCACATCTATTAGCATAATATCCGTTTAGGCATGCGGAGGGGAGGAACACCTCAGGAACCTAAAACGAATCGAGATGTTGATTTTGAGCCAACTTTTGTTAAAACCGACTCTTATAAAATAATATTTTCTTGTGTAATCGGGTATAAATATGTTATCGCTGACCTCCTCCCTTCCTTGTCCATTAACTTAATGTCTAAAAGCTTTTATTATTCAATAATTAAGGGAAAAGGATTGAAGAGAAAGAGTCATGTCGGAACTTCTTTGATCGTGTTATACTATTTTTTTGGAAGATTTTTCCTTATTTCAGGGTTTTACCATCATTGACATGTGTATTATGACAAAAAGACATTAATGCTGGGGTGGAAAACTAGAAATGGGGGAGGTTGTTGATTAGTTTTCTTCGGTTATTAGTTGCCTTTTAATACTTGTTCAAAACTTTTTGAAAAATGGTTAGGATATTGATATTTGATTATGATCTAAGTGATCTAAAATGCAAGTAAAAGAGAGAGTATAGAAAGCGATAACCGGGACACAAGTATTTATAGTAGTTCGGCAACAAGGACACCTTCCTTGCCCTATTCCACTCCCCAAGTCACCTACTTGAGAGTTTGTTAAACACCAGTCACCAATCTCCTTTCAACCAGCGGAGAAGCCTCACAACGTGGTTACCCTTCTTGTACGATACAAGGGGAGGAAGAACAGGGCCAGGCTGTCAGGAGGGAACTTCATTAGGCGTTCGGCTATGCATTTTAGGCTTGTTAGTGATGAGGGATTGAGAGGACTACTGGTAGTTACCCGAGAGCTCCTATTGATTGATTTATACGAGCTTAGGAGGCTCAACATCTACACAAGGTACGGTGACACTTAGGCTTGGGTAGCCCAAGGACCAGAGAGGCAGCATGCTACTACGACTGGTGCCCATAAGGCCGATGAGGCCGGTCCAGCAACTGAGGAGGCCACTTCGGAGATTCCAGCGCCAGCACAGGCACCTCCACCACCTCCACCCACTCTACAGCCCCGGACTATGTCACAGAGGATCGAGAGGATTGAGGAGGAGGTGCACGAGTTACGGCGTAATGTTTTAGGCTTGTGAGGAGTTGTTGAGAGCTTTACCACTGAGCAGTCTAGAGTTTCCACCTAGCTGATCACCTGCATGACACAGCTCATGGACGCCAGTGGCCAGACTTATCAGCCATTCGATAGCACCCTCGTAGGTAGCTTACGGTTTTCCTTCCAGAGGTGTGTTAGACCGAGGACAAGCAATGCTAGCACCTCCGCAGCCCCTCATACCGATGCTCAGCTTGACCCTTAATCTCTTTCCCTTTATGTTATTATCTTTTGTTGATCTGTATTGTATATTACACTTATGACACTTTGATTTCCGATTTCCTTTTGATGTATATTATATGATGATCGGTTTATTTGTGTGTGATAGAATCAAGACTGGTAGTAAGTTCAGCAACACGACTCATTGATTGATTACATGTTTAAAATCCTAAAACCATTGCTTGAAGATAAGGAGAAAGAAAAAGGTCGAACTTAAAGACCAGCTAAAACAAAAGTGCTTCCCGAGAGACAACCTGAACATTTTAATTGTGTATCACATTTTAATTGTATGTTGCATGAGTCTTTCTTCCCAGACACTCTATATGGCGTATCGAACCCCTCTGGATACGACATATAGAGATGTCTGGACGTTATCAGTTTTAAAAACTAAATATTTAATTTCCAGTATTTAATTATTTTTACAGGAACAATACGGCGTATCCTAGGGTTTAGGATACGACGTATTGATCCCTATACAGTTGTGTGTTTAATTGTTTTCTTGTACCATTGTAGCGAGATAGAATTTACACTTGTCTTCTAATATCTTATACATGACCTTGCTGAAACTATGATATGGTATATGCTGAAAAAGATATGTGTTGAACTTATCCAGGCATGCAGAAGCCCTAGTCAACACACTTTTTGCTCAAGAACTAATCTTGGAGAAATTATCATGAGCAAAACATTAGGAGATTTTCTGTTTCAAATTCATATAGAATACTAGTAATCTTTGATATTATACAAGAACTAGAGAGAGAAGTGGGTTGGAAAGTTTCTTGAGAGAGAAAGTAACATGGAATGGATGATAATATTATTTTGTTTGTGAAATGAGAAATGAAACAACCAACCACCCTCTCTAAGGCATGTAGAGGGTATATACGCTACAAACAAGGCCGGCCATGGGCTTTACTAAGGCTTCCATAGGCCTTGGGCCAGACTAGCTTACTAGTCTTATCATATGTTAACCTACAGGTTAAGACTAGTATATATTAGAAGTGACCGATACTTTTCTTATTCCTAACAATCTCCCCCTAAGGGAGGTCACTCCAATTGACAAAACTTTAAACCTAGCATACTATGCTACATCTTTAGTCTTCAGCTCGTAAACTTCATTTCTTGATTTTCCCTTGTGAATATGTTGTAGTGATATTTGACTTTAGGCTTGAGCTTGTTCCTTTATCTTGATTTGTATGATAGAATGTGATCTTGAGCATCTTGAGATCATCAACCAAGCGTAATCTCGTCGCTATCTTAATGAATCTTGCCATCTTGTGTAACTTGTGACTTTTGGACCGACATGCTCATACTATTCTTGATGTTTGAAAGCGAGTGTAACCATCTTTCTTGATATTCTTTAACTTTAACACTTCGTCACTTTGAGAAAGACGTTCGGTATCAGAGTGACGGAAACTTCTTTGAAATTCTTTGACTTTAATACTTCGTCACTTCAAGAAAGACGTACGGTATCAGAGTAGCGGAAGTCTTGAAACATGTACTTGAGCTTTCATGATGTCTTTATGTTTGTCGGTCGGGTATGAGCATGTGGCTATGGATCTTGTGAGTCAGCGGGAAACAGGTACCTTCACCACCATCTTTAAGTTTCCTGCAATAAAACAGTTAGCAATAAAGCGGGGGTACGAATATGGCTTTGTCATTCGTCCGTGTTTGGTTGGAGTAACCTTCGAATCCGTGAGGATCGACCTGTGATCAGGTAGATTCAATTTAAGAAGAATCTCCTTGATAGGATTTCCAGCTGAAGTATAGAATCTTTCTAACACATGTGTATTAGATTCATCAAACTCAGCATGTTCTCATTATCGGAACGTCTCAAAGCAGACAGCACGATAAGAGTGAACCAGCGAGTTACTATCTCACCGATTGAAAATAGAAAATTGATTTGAAAATCAATCGGTGTATCACTTGAAAAAGTGTTTTTGTGACACACCGAGAGTGTTAATCATTTCAAAATTCATAACAACCGTTAAATCCGTTTCCAGGGGGGGGGGTGGAACAAGTTTGATTCTTATAGAATCGCACCATCGTTTCTTTCTAGTTGTCACAAGTTAAAGAATCGCACAAGTTACCTACCATGAGCATGTTTGATGTTGGCTCAAGCAAGGAATGCAATCATGATTTGAATGAATTCACACCGAGTACTGGAAAAATCTGACAGTATAATGGGTAGGACTCTTAATATATATCTTGTAATTCACATTGTGTGACTTAGCAAGCAGAATTTGACAAGTGTCCTAATGAGATTTATGGATGATCTCTTTTGGCTCTAGACTCAATAGTACACTTTGATTTTAGTGATCGGAGGCTAGAGCAGACTGCCACCTTTTCAATATCAACTAACTTAGAGGGAGAAAGTCGATAGAAATGCGTGTAATCTCCATGATAAATGAAACAAGAGTCTTTTGAGAGACCTTGAGTGGCTAGGAAGGGTTGTGCATAACGTCACTGGGTCCATGACAATCTTCAATGTCAGACAACACCTTAGTGTTTACGACAGTTTATGTATTGATCCTGTTTTTGCAAGTGTGTGGAGGGCTTCTTTCTTTACACCCTTTATCCTTACATTTCTTTTTCATTCTTCAACCCCTTCAATGCTTACCGAGACTTCATAACTAACACCTTGTTGGGTTTGTTCCAGTGTTAGCTCCATCTCAGTCAACATTATTCCTTTTTCTCACTTTTTCTCCTTTTATCATACCTAAGGACTTCTACACTAACTAGTGGATATCCCTGGGTAGATCCCTCCGGTTCTGGCTGGATCATGGGATTTGAATACCTATGCCTAACCACCTTATATCTCCATAAATTTAAGAACATGGCCGGTCTTTTGGGTATCCATCATAAGCCTTCAAAACATTGAAAATTCAATCAAAGTGTTTGGTTTCTATAAATAATAAAAAAGATTTACACTTTGAGATTTTTCAATATCCCTAAAAGCTCCCCTTAACATGTGCATCGATATCATAGTACATGCTAAGTGTAGAGTGTACTGAGTCCATTTTATATGATCACATTTCGATACACGTTAGATTCAGTTTAATCACATTTTCTCCCCTTATCTAAAATGTTAATCCCTTGATATTTTGGATATCAATTGATTAAACGTCCGGGGACAAAATGTTACAAAATAACTTATAGGAACATTTTGCTCCCCCTCAAATTATAAGGGATATGATATAGTGTCGAGTACGGAATTGTTGAAAGAGTTTGAATTTTTTGAAAAATTCTTGAAAAATCATCGTACTCGAACACTACATAAGCCTAAGTCTTTATACTTCTTATATACATATTCTTATATACGAAGATTTGACCTGAATGATGAGAACATCATATGACGAAATCATATAGTCCTTTGTAGCCGCCGTAGGTCTCCTTCGTACAATCTCCCACCAACAAACTTATCCAAGTTCCTCATTAACCTTCTTTCTTTCAAGAGGTTGTCAATCTGATCTTTCTCTGTCCAAGCACTCTTCAGCGTTGCTTCAACTTTCTTTCCAAGTTATGAAAGTCTTTGCATCAAACTTCGAGGATAGAACAGATTCAGATACATATGTAACTTGAGCTTGTGTGGTTGGTGTTGATGTTGTCTTAGCTTCCCCCTAAACCAGGGGGGGGGGGGGGGGGAGGAAAACATCAATCTTTCTTGAGTTAATAAGAACTTTCCTTGCAAACCGCATTCAAAGCGTCATGAGTATAAAGCCCAATATCCGAAGATACAATTAACCCTTTAAGAACTTTGATACCGAAAAAAAAAACACCAAAGTTCAATTAAGTTCCCGGAGGAGCCGCATTTCTCTTCAGGATATTGATGATATAAATTGCAACACCAAAGTCAACTAAGTCCCGAATGTCACAATTATTCCCTCTAAGTAGTCGAAATGATAACACCTAAGTCAACTAAGTCCCAAATGTACTCATTTCTTTCTGCAGAATACTGACTGACTTAAGGAATCATCATACCTATGTGTACCTCTTTTATCAAATATTTCTACTTCTTTTAAGAATAAGCTTAGGGATTGACCGTTTGAGGAAGCATTAATTGAATCAGAAAGAACTTTTCTCACGTTTTAAATAATTATACTCTCAACACTTCCCCCTAGGGACTCAAATGATGCATACTGACTAATGACGAGATGTCTCTTCCACCATGTGATTGAAATAGTGCACCCGAAAGATTCAAAATGGCCTAAAATCAAAAGAAGCTAACCTCAAAAGACAAAAGAAGCTAACCTCAAAAGAAGGCCAAGGACACTATCAAGTATACATCTACTCCTTCCCCCTTGCTGGTTTCGACACGTCAGAATCAGCAAAACCTTATACGCATACATATTCGAGATCGTGTTTGAAGAATTAATAAGCTTAAATCTAGTCTGTGAGAATCAATTTCAAGGCTTTTAAAACTATGAAAGTATTTCCAAGCATTCCTAAGTCTTTTACAAACTATGAGGTGTTGGCAATATTGATCGAATGTAGTTTTTTTTTTGTTTAAGGCCTGAATTCATTATGTCTCAAATTGCAAATAAGTCCATAAAGATTTAAACAAATGACATCTAAAGCTTGTGTATTTAAATTCCATTAACTCCCCTTGAAATTTTTATCCGTTTATTCCTCGACTTATTTTGAAAGACCGTTTTAAAAGATTATTTGATAAAAATTTCTCCCCATCAAATAATGACCCGTTTCTATTTAAAGAGTTGTTGTCATTGTTTGAGTGGTCGAATTATCATTGAAAATCGTTTTGTGAATACTGAAAGCACTGATTCATTATGAAGACAACTTTTTACCAACAAAAATAAGATTTCTCTTATTTTGACACATAAGCGCACTGATACATATACTTATGGAAACATAGAAAGCACGGGTTGTGATGCAAAGTAATCACAAGCCTTTGCATGGTCATAAAGTAGACCATGCCCGAGAATAAATTCCCGTTGAGAGGTCAAGTTTCCTTTTTGATGAAATACTTGCCTTTAACATGATGACCGAGTTGTTATCTAAAATAATAGCAAGCCATATGTCATGTTTTCTATTCGAACTTTATTTACAGCTTTGTGCCATTGTTGAATGACATTTCTGAAGCCGTAAATATTATCGATGCTAGAAAGCATGACGTGAAAATATATTTTTGTCTTTTTTTTTGATATGAATAGGGTACATTACTATTCATCAACTTCATCTACCAATTGTTTCAGAGTCTCCGGCGTAAAACTTCGCATTCCCAGCTTGTTGATCAGAAATTCAATTCTTTTTCGGCCAAGAGCTTTAGTGAAGATGTCTGCCAGTTGATACTCCGTATTGACAAAGTAAAGTTTGATCACCCCATTCTCAACATGCTCCTTGATAAAGTGAAATCTGATGTCTATATGCTTGGATCTGGAATGTTGAACGTTGTTGCAGCATAAGGCAATAGCACTTTTGTTATCACAGTACATTGGAATTTTATTGAATCCAAAGCCATAGTCGGTAAGCTATGATCTCATCCAAGGATTTGAGCACAACAGCGGACAAAGCAATATATTCAGCTTCCGTACTAGATATCGCAACACTTTTCTGCCTTTTAGACGACGAAAGCTAACAAGTCTATCTCCCAAAAGTTGCATAATTCCAGAAGTGCTACGGCGTGTATCTTGACAACCAGCATGATCCGCATCTGCAAATGCTGTTAGAGCAATCGAAGAATCCTTCGGATACCATAGACCCCGATGTACGGTTCCTTTTAGATACCGAAAGATCCTTTTTACCGCATTTAAGTGCTTTTCGGTAGGCCGAGCCTGATACCGGGCACACCAATAAGTATCCACTGTCACCAAGAGTCAAAATTGTATTTCTTTAAAGATTCAAGGGCATATTTTGACTGGTTAATAAGAACGCCTCTGTGACTTAGAAGAAATCTGTAGCCCCCCCACCCTAAGAAAAATGAGATATGCCCATCAATGACATCTTAAATTTCGAAACATGATTTTTAGCAAATAGGTCACAAAGTTCAGGTGTAGAAGCAGCAAAGATAATATCATCGACATATATTTGTACCAGAAGTAATTCCTTGCCTTCCCTACGGATGAACAATGTAGGATCCACTGAACCTTTGGAGAAGTCTTGGGATATCAAGAATGAAGACAACATATCATACCATGCGCGTGGAGCTTGTTTCAACCCATAAAGAGCTTTCTTTAGCTTATACACGTGATTGGGGTTATCTTTATCCACGAACCCATCCGGCTGGCTAACATAAACCTCTTCCCGCAGATTACCATTCAGAAACGCAGTCTTCACATCCATTTGGTAGACGACCATGTTCATATGAGCAGCAAACGCGAGAAAAATCCTTATAGCCTCTAATCTTGCAACCGGAGCAAAAGACTCTTCAAAATTGATTCCCTCCTCTTGACGGTAACCACGGGCTACTAATCGAGCTTTGTTCTTTAAAATTCCTCCCAGTTCGTCTAGTTTCACTTTGTAGATCCATTTTTAAAGTAATCAACATAACTTGTTAGTCGGGGTACTGCTCCTATACTTTAAGTCGTTCAAACTTATTAAGTTCTTCTTGCATTGCTTCAATCCAACAGGCTTGAGTCAAAGCATCTTTATACGTCTTGGGTTCAACAATAGTGAGGAAAGCATCGTAGTAACAGAAAAGAGCTTGCTCATGTAATTAAAGTCGAGTGGAAATTGGTCTAGCGAGTTCACCGCTTATGTTTTCAAGTGGATGATCCTTAGTCCATTTGCTATTGTGTTTAGAAATTTGATGATTAGGGTGCACAATTGTATGAATAAAACCCGATGATGAAGATTGATCAGAAGGGATTTCTGGAATTGAAACACCAAAGTACGGATCATTACCCATATGTGAAACTTCAATATCATGATTATCTTCTTCAACATCGTTTTTGAATGACGAGAGGTTCGTTTTTCTGGTGTTGATATGAGAAATACTTGGAGATGGTGCATCTTGGTCAACTGTAGTTGATGAAGGTGAACCGGTTGAGTCAGCAAGAACTGGAGCAATTACTTCATTAATTAGAGCAACAACTTCAGGAGCTGGATAATCAACACTAGGTGAAGGATTGAGAAATTCATCGAACAACGATTGAAACAACATATCCTAGTCAGTTCGCTAAGGTGGTATAAACAGTGTTGAAGGATGAGGGTTTGGCCCGAGTCCTGAACAGATTGTTGCAGGAGTCATATCATGAAGTGCGTGTCCTAAACTGTTGTGATCAGAAGCCATTGCAGTTAGCTCATCAAAGTCAACGTGAATGGTTTCAATTATTCATCTAGTACGTCTGTTATAAATCCAGAATGCTTTCTTCGTGGGTGCATAGCCAATGAAAATACCTATATCGGCCTCACGGTTGTAACTTGCCCAATTCTAGCTAATCATTCGTTGTGTAGTAGGAACACCAAACACATGAAGATACCTGATAGTCGGGAGGTTTGTGTGCAGAAGCTCATATGGTTTATTACCAATTTCAAAGGCGATCATGGAACGATTTTAGGTATAACAGCTGTACAACCTCTCTGGCCCCATAGAATTAAAGGGGGGCTTTTGCATAAATTAACATAGTGCGGGCTGCTTCAATTAGCATACGATTTCGTCTTTCAACAACACCGTTTTGCTGTGGAGAGCGGGCAACAGATGTTTCATGAGAGATGCCAACCTTCTCATAATATTCACGCAATGTCTGATTAACAAACTCAGTTCCATTATCTGTTCTGATGCGTCGGACAGTTTCCTTAAGTCGTACTTGGATCATCTTTAAAAAATTGATAATAAAAGCTGGAGCTTCATCTTTTGATCGCAAGCATTTTACCCATGTAAATCGAGAGTAATCGTCGACAATAACAAGGATGTACTCTTTCTCATTGACACGCACACACGCATTGGTCCACACGATCCCATTGCAATAGATAAGTTTTTTTTTATTGTGTTCCTCAGATTTAGGTTTGTGGGTTTCTTCGGCTTTGCTAATGCACATGAGAACACAAATGGTCCTTTTCAACACTTGAGCTTAAGGAACTCGAACAAGACCAAGTCTGGCAAGATGCTGAATACTCCGAAGTATCAAATGAAGAAAACGAACAATTGTCATAACTAATGATGGTTTTTTAGAGGCCTTTGACAAGAGACAGATAGGAGAGGACGCCATCATATCCCCAAGAGAGAGTGTATAAAGATTGTCCCCTCAAGATCCAGTTAATAAATCAACACCTTCTAGATTTTTGAATAGCAATTGTGTGACGAAACACAACTTAGAGGTTGGAATCACAAATTATCCCAACAGAGAATAGATTATGCCCAAGTCCTTCACTAATAAACCCTTAAAATTGTAACATTCCCAATCTGATAGTCTCCATAACCCATAATCTTTGCTACATGATCATTACCGAATTTGACTGTACCCAAGAACTTATAGACAAAATTGGTGAGCTGAGAGCGATCTCTAGTCATATGCTTGGAACAGCCAGGGTCCAAATACCAAGAGGGGTATGATTTTGCTACAAACAAGGCAGGCCATGAGCTTTACTAAGGCTTCCATGGGCCTTGGGCCAGACTAGCTTACTAGTCTTATTATATGTTAACCTACGGGCTAAGACTAGTATATATTAGAAGTGACCGATACTTTTCTTGTTCCTAACAAATTCTATTTTCCCTTATTATATAATTGTTTTATCTATACAACAAGGATGTTGTATAATTTAAGTGGGGGGATGGAGAATTAGAATGTACTTGTCTTCTTTTTTACAAAATAACATTCTACGAGCTTAAAAGTGCTTAATAATTAGGCCAAATTTAATTTTTTTTAGCATGACTTTTGTAAAAATCACTAGTTACATTACCTAGCGCACTATAACCCTTGATACATATTGTGAGAATTTAGCCTATTCCGTTTCCAATTGTTTACTTAAAAATTCCACAAAATTATGAGTGTGCCAGTGATGTAGTGGACTTTAGAACTTGGCCTGGTATATCACTCGAGACCGTCATGATTCGTACTATGGATTTAGATGGAGGAACAAGTTCAACTGATAAATTTCTAGGATTAAACCAAATAGCCTACATGTCGTAAAAATAACTAACCACACAGGTTAGTTAACTCCCGTGTAACCCTTGATTACTCTCAGTTTTAGAGTAAAATCCCATAGAACAACCTGCTGAGCCATTCCTTTCTTTTTCTACATCATATTAAATATTTTGTTACACCTTTGCACCTTAGCCTACCGTGTAGATTAAGCCTATTTTCACAATGTTTCTAGTTGCCTTCATGTAAAGTTTTGTATTTCCTGTGTTAAAATGAAATTTGTATATCTCTGTAATGGTCAGGAAATTACACAATGCAATGGGAAAAATACGTAGCTCGTAAGTTACACTACTTTTACGATTATGAATCATGTCCGAAGAAGTAGTGTTACAAGGAAAAGATTATCCTTATGAATTATGATAGTGAAGACAGTGGAATTAAACTGAGATTTATGATGTATTATTGAAAAAAAAGTAAAAAAATTAAGATGAAAGAAAAATAGTCGGTTCAAAAGAAGTTTATACCGAAGAAATCACTTGGAATGATCGATTATTTGTTGATATGTTACATAATCTACGATGTAAAGTCTTGTAAAAAGTGGTCGATATCACCACTTATGTAAAAGTATGTAAAGAGCTGGATGTAAGGGAAGTTGACTGTTATGGGAACGCCAACTTAGGTTGTCTTTATCATTTCTGTGATTGAGGCATCTGTCTATATGTTTGAAGTCTTTGTCATGGAACGGTCAGGGAAAGTTACTAGCAACCGTACCCTATTTGTTGGCTTAATCTATTTGTTTCGTGAATTTTACTTAACACCCATTTTACTTCCCTTTCCTAGCAACTAACCTTAGTGACTACTCGAATGAGGACTTGTTCGAGCATGCATGTCTATTCCATCATTACGGCCATGTATGCATGTCTCAGCTGCCTTGTTGGATGATGACTTTTGGTGAATGTTAGAAGCTCCCTACCCTATATCGTTCTGCATCCTAACCGCTGGTTAAACACGAATGGGGATGTGTTAGGATTGTATATGTCTATTCCGTCGTTACGGCCGTGTATGTACGATACAGCTACCTTTTTGGTATGGTACTTATGGTGAAAGACTATTGAATGATCAACCCTAAGCCTTCTTAACCCAATTTATCTTTTGACTTGTTTCTCCTCAGCTTTAGCGGTGGAGATGTGTATCCTTGCCAAGCCTATGATACGAAGCTAATCACGATCGAGCAATTGAGCGTACTACTTAAATGTTGCACCCTAGATTAGTTGAGTGATCTGAGTGTTTTCATTTCCATATTTCGTGAGGAGCTTAGTTATATACAGGTGATTAGGACAAAACGATGCTTAAACAAAAAAACCTCAACTTTGGTTGGGAAACATTTTCATAAACTAAAACTTTTTCTAAAGTCTACTTAAGAACAAGTTAGATTCTAGTGGGGGGATATTTGATGACATCAAATAACGTCACTTTATTATATCATTTATTCCATCTGTTTTGCCCACTTTATATAATTATTGCATTATTTGGTACTTAATTGCTTTAAAGTTGATAAATGCAGTAATTCAGGAGTGTTTTGTAAAGACAAGCTAAAAGGCGCATAATTCGGAGCTAAAACGATGATATTTGAAGATAGATAAAATTTCACCAATACGCCGTATCCAACTAAGAGATACGGTGTATTTGCTCCAAGACTTCACAAGAAAACGCGTTTGACAAATTCCCAATACAGCGTATCCATTCTACCTACATACGCCATATCCATGAAGATAACTATTTGAAGATACAGTAAATCAAGTAAATTAGGAATGATATCACTGATTGATTTGAACGTAGCACGCACTCCAAGGAATCCAGCCCAATACGCCGTATCGACCTTGCCAGATACGGCGTATCAAGTCTTTTTCAGACCCTATAAATAGAAGACTCAAAAACGAGTTTTCAGTGTGCAATACTATATTCTTTATACCATACTTATTAAAGACGAATTTTAGAAGAGAAGATCAGCCACCAAGGTCAAGCATTGATCACGACTCCATAGAAGACATCGTGTAA